>LRSR01011602.1:0-17382 GCA_001579985.1 Hypsibius dujardini
GCGCTTGGTTGAATTTCTTCACTTTGACATTCAGAGCACTGGGCAGAAATCACATTGTGTCAACACCGATCACCAGCCGTGACACTGCTTTGTTTCAATAAGACAGTCGGAATCCCCTGGTCCATGCCAGTTCTGAGTCGGCTGTAATGCGCCGAACGAAGCCGCATCCGAGAACACGCCTCGGTAGGACACAGCCCTTACCGTTCACTGTCAGGCCCGGGCACTGGTCCGCACCCGGTGCAGCATCTCGCGGCACCGACCAGAGCACAGTCCCCCACATTTAGCTACCTTGGCTACCTTAAGAGAGTCATAATTACTCCCACCGTCTCGATGACAGTTATTTCGGCAGCACTGGGCACAAGACGAATCTTGCAATACCCACATCGGTATCCCCCAGTCCGATGAACCTTGAAGCAATTGCTTCACATTTTGGTGATTGCTGCTCAGACATTTCTCTCCTAATAGAGATGCTGAAACTCAAAGAAGAGCCCAAATATTTAATTGGGTTTTTATTGGGTTTTTAAAGCAAAGTGAATAAAAGGGTATTATTTGAAATATGAACAGTAATAAGAGAATAAAAGGGTATTATTTGAAATATGAACAGTAATAAGAGATTAAAAGGTATTATTTGAAAAATGAACAGTAATAAGGGTAATAGAAAAAGCTTTAAAACCGGAAGACGTGTCCGTCTAATGCGGACAAATCTTCCGGTCAAAGGATGAGTCTCAACAGATACCCCGACCGGTACTTAGGTCGTCTACCGACGATTTCTCGCCTTCACGTTTATCTGGTGTGTGACCAGAAGCCGGCCGAGCTAGCGTAGTTACATCGCTAGTTCGGCGCAAGGCTCCATCAGTGTGGCATAGCACGGCTCTGCGGTGAAGCTAAGCGTGTTTTTGCCGAACAACAAGGAGGCGCCAAGGTATCGTTGCAGAACTGGACGGGATGCTGATATAGAGGTGTTCAGTCATAGTCCCACGGATGGTAGCTTCGCACCATTGGCCGCTCGACCAAGCACGTGTGCCAAATGTCCGAACCTGCGGTTCCTCTCGTACTTAGCAGGATTACCATTGCAACAACCAGTCATCAATAGGATAAAACTAATTTGTTTCACGACGGTCTAAACCCAGCTCACGTTCCCTATTAGCGAGCGACAGTTGCATCGCAATGATAGAAAGAGCCGACATCGAAGGATCAAAAAGCGACGTCGCTACGAACGCTTGGCCGCCAAAAGCCAGTTATCCCTGTGGTAAATTTTCTGACACCTCTTGTTTAAAATTTTTAGAGTTAACAGATCGATAGGCCACGTTTCCACGGTTTATTTTGGAAAACAGACAATAGAACTCCAACAGCTTAGCAAAACTTCGACAGTAAGACTACGCTGTGAACAAATGAAGAAGACTGAACGTATCTTACCGCCCGACACAACGTTTACCAAAGAAGATACTGAATTGTGACTAAACCAAATTTCAAGTCACACAAATGAATAAAGAATGAACTGAAATATGTACACTGGCCATTAAAAAACCGTCAACTAAAGGTCCTCCGCAATGCTGTAGGTCCAGCGTTTGTTTAATGGGTACTCGGTGGCACTGATTTCGGCAACGGAGCGTTAAATGCGGGCGGGAGACGCGAACGACCACTTCGCAGGTCAGTCGGCATCACGTCCAAGGACAGGGTGCGTCTCGAGTTCGGCAGCGATGTCGGATAGGTTGAAATCCGATGATATAGCAGGTTCTTCCAAGTCGTAGCAGGCCTGTGGCAGGTCGGCATACGGCTCAATGACAAGACCGGATTGTTCTGTCAAATTCTTTGACGGTTGGAAGGGCTCTTCCTCCTCAAACTGCTCGTCCCAGTCATCGTGCTCCACGATAATCCGATGTCCTCTACCGACGGAAGCACCAAGCTCGATGTCACTCCCATCCCCCGCGGCATCTTGACTGACCAGATCCATCAATGATGATTCCAGCTGTCTGCAAGGATAATTGACAAGGACATGCGATTCCTCTTCCTTTGAGAAATCAGAGAGCAGCGTTCGATCAGTCTCTGAAATCGGAAATAAAAACGCATGATTATACGGTAACTTGAATTGAATTGTCCTAATTTCACTGTAGCCTCTAGTACCTTTCACAGGAGAGAGCAAAGCGCACTGCTTCTTTGGGTTTGGGGAAACCTCAGTGGGTGACATGGAACGTTTCCGCCCACTTGGCATCTGGACGGGCGTTCGCTTGAGAGTTGCCATCCGCTTTGGAGGATCCCTGACGGATGTAGAGAGATGGGAAATCGTCCGTTTCTGGGATGCCCTTGGGAAGCCGTTGTCGTCTTCGTCGGAACTCACATAACCCCAATCTAACCGACTGCCCACACTGATGTCGTAACGTCTAGTTACAGTAAACTCCGGGGACTCTCTCAAGGACCAGTGTCGCGGAAGAATGCCGACGTAATGCGCAAATCGCCGCTCACCCAGCAGCATGATGCAAAGTGACCTCCTCCCTGAGGTTTGGTACTCCTCCGCCGGATAAAACGCCTTATGCGGACACTCGCTCTCATGAGCAGCTCGGGCCAACGTCTGAAAGTTATATAAATAAGAATGGCCGGACATGTGGAATCAGAAAGCATGACACACCTGGAAGAGGTTAAGCTTGTCATGAAACCGAGGATCCGCTCGGTTGACAGGTCCGTACACAAAGATTTTCCGCTGCGCGGCGAGTGCAATAGACTTGATGTTGTACGCATTTCCCCATCCGTTGTCGAAGGTAGGAGAACTGTTGGAGGTATGGTGAATCATCTCCGGAAGGGAAAAGTCTTCCTTCATGCTAAGCAGCCGACGGTAGGTGAAAAAATAGGCATCATGCTCAGCAATCACGCTGATGGACAACAGACGTAAACGGAGATGACCATCCTGATGACCAAATATTGTCCAAGACAAAGCACGGAAGAGACAATGCCCGTCGCCCAAGGTTGTCAGAGGTAAGTGGCATTTTTGCATCCACAGCACCATGCCTTTCAGAGCTGCTCTATCAATCTGCTGCTTTTGCGTGATGATGTTGAAGTACGCGGCGGACTCCTGCACCTTTCGGCGAATGCCATCAAGAACGTCCGCATACCCGCGAAGTACCTGAGAAGAAGTGATACACGTTTTATGGATTGCAAACAAAAAGCCCGCACTAACAGACCTCAGAAACGGTGGACATGTATTCAGCGTCCTTGATGACTGACGACCGAGCATCAACCGATGACGGCAGCGGAAGAAGGTGAATCGCAGCCAACACTGCCAGCAGGTCACCATCCTCTGCAACGCTACAGGATTCCGTTATAAGCAACTCGGGGTTGAATTCGTCAACGAAATCCTCTTCGTCCTCCGGATCAATTTCCGGGGGAACTATGAAAGAGGCCGTGCCGGCGTTCTTTGCTGGCCGCGCAGTTTGCAGCCCTATCTTCTTGAAGCCGGGCGTGGGATAGGGAACAAATGGCATCACTGCCCTCTCACGCTTTTCATTCCATCCCCTACCGATGTCGTGAAAGTCCATCCACAACAGAAGCTGCTTCAGTTGAGGCAGGAGAAAGTACTGCTCCTTCTTTCCAACGGACAGGAAATATAACTGCGGGAATGCAGTTGCCCGTGAGCAGGCGGTGTATCCACCACCAGAGAAGGCCTGGCGCTCACCGTCATAGACGCAGGGCGTGAGTGACTGGCCCTGCGCCTTGTGGACCGTGCAACCGTAGGCGAGGTCGAAAGGAAACTGCCACCGCTGCGATTTGGGTCCTCGACTATTCGGCAGGTCATGTTGGAGGCGTTTGAAGGGCAGGCGCCGTTTGGGATGACTCTGCATGTAGACGATGATGCAGTCATCGGTCAGCTCCTCCACGATGCACATGGCGCCGTTGACCCAGCCAAAGTTTGCTTGCCCGTTTGGAAGGTTGCGAAGCAGCATCAGTTTGGTGCCGACCCTCAAGCTGAGACACGCCGCTGGAATCCTCCCCCGCTTCTCCATGAGCGCGAAGTATTCCCTGGACAACGCCGACGTTACAACGTCTCCATTCGCTTCCCTGTCGACTGCCCGATAGTGGGATAAGTGGAGTCGGCCGAGCACATCCACGTTGTAGGCGTTCTTTTCCTTCCGGAAAGGAAAAAGCACCGCTCCACGCGTCATGTCCAGGTCAATCAACTTCTCGCGGGTGATGAGGCGTGTTTCTAACATCTGCATGTCGGCATCGGTGAGGTTTCCCAGACGCATGCGGTTGAGAAGCTCGATGAAAGGGGTATCGCTCTGGCGCTTCACTTCGCGGAGAACAACTACCTGGAACATTTTGAACCGGTCTTCTCGCCAGATATGCTTTCCCACAGCTTGAAGCTGCGCTGGATCTCCAAGAAGTACAATGGATTTGCCAGCAAATGGAGTGCCGTTGTTTTGGTTGTTGAACTTTCGCAATGTTTCGTCCAGCATCGTGAGTGCCTCACGCGGCATCATGCTGACCTCGTCAACAAAGACCACTTGCGTGTCTGACAGCGCTTTCGCTTGAAAGGTGCCATGCTGGATTCTTGAGTTGAATTCAAAGTCCATGCCGAGAAAGCTGTGAACTGTGCGGCCGCCGATGAGATGAGCAGCAATGCCGGTGGTGGCACACTTGGCAAATGTGATGTGTCTGTCACGCAACCAAGCCACTAAAGCCTTCAAAAGATAGCTCTTCCCGACTCCTGCCCCACCAGTGATCAGAAGGCGGACCGGTTGACCTGCTTCCCACTTGTCCGTGGCGTAAGTGAAAGCGGAGCGTTGAGAAGGTGTCATGTTGGCCAAGAACTCCTCGAGCGGAATGGTCCTGGCATTAAGATGACAAAATGTGACTAAATAATGCTGAAGAAACTTGATAGGCACTTACTCCATTTCCTTCTCTATTTCGGCAGCGTCATCGGCAGCTTGTGCAATGACGTCTTCCCTGGCCTTCCGAATTGCCCGGTGGGCCGAGCCAAGGTTTCCAAAAGGCCGTCAATGTCAGGATCCTCTAGCCACCCTTGCTCCTTGAAACGGTCCACCATTTCCCGGAGCCGAAGGTCGCCAAATCCTTCCATCGCACACTCCTCGAGAAAATGCAGTGCTTCCGCGCCCTTCTCTACCAGTCCCAAATGAATACATGCCGAGAGGTAGCTCCCAAAATCGGCGATCCAGCCCTCCACTGTAGATCGACGAGCCGCTTTGGCCTTCAGAAGCTTAACGAGGCAGTACGACTCCACGTTGTCACCATGCGGAGGATAGTACCGGAATCGGCCAACGGCGTAGCGCGCAGGGTTTACTCGCCGGACCCACTTCCGTTTTGCAGCAGTTTGGTCGACGAAAAACTTCGGAATATCTTTCCGCATAGTCTCCTCTTCGTCATCCCGAGCATATTCAACTGGCTCTTCGGGGACGAGCTTCTTGTCGTACTTTACGTAGTACTGCAAACACGCTGTCATAAATCACAAACGAAGAGCACCAAGTGAAACCAGAATGTACCTGCTCAAAGTACTGCTGATAAGTGACATCCTCCAACAACTCGGACCGTGCAAAGTACTTATCCAGCTTAGTGTCGTAATAGGGTGAATCGCCCTTAGCTGCTTCTCTGTGCTTCTTCCTCATGACAACGCGGCTCGCCTGGACGAGGTCGACTGGGAGGAAGATGATTTCGCGGCTGCAACCAACTTGGGGATAGCCGAAACACAGCATGACGGCTTCCAGAATGTTAACGACGCGCAACTTGAGAAATCTCTTGACATCGCTATCGTCTTTAGTCACGCGACTGTAAGGGACTTTCTCAAGAGGACGCTCGTCGGGTTGGTCAGAAAGAGCAGGCCGAGCACTTGCCGAATCGTCGTTACTTTTCGCGGGCACCACAACGGCATTCAACGGGAGAACACGTTTCTGGTCACCCAGCGCTAGACACAAAAAGGTAACATTTGAAAAGTGGGTCGACTGTCCACTATTATTAAAACAAAATCGTACCGGGAGAAGTCTTCACTAGCTGGATGTCTTCCGCGGTCTCACTTTTCGCGATGTATTTCGCCAAGTACATCTCCCAGCCGTGTTTGGTGACGCGCTGAACGTTGACGTGACCTTGCCAGTAGAGCAAAAGCTCTAGGACGTAGGGGGAAACGGAGACGTCTTCAATGTCAGACCGTAAATATTCGTACCGGATGCCCGTCTTATCTAGCCGCTCCTCGGAACACATGGCAAATGGGAAGCCGTATTTGCAGTTCTTAAGACGGGTTCCGCCAGGCCCACGGAGGCAGCGACTGTCAAAACAGTGGTGAATCTGAGACTTCAGCACCGCTTCTCGCCATAAATCATTCATCGGATGGGGCTTCGTTGAATCGTTGGGGTCTTTGAAACGTGGCATTTCAGCCGAGATCTTCTGCTCATTCGGCGCTGTCTCCTCATCCCACCATATAACCATATGAATGTGAATGCCGCCGCGTTTCTGGTATTCCATTCGGTACCACCAGTCCCTCACCCGTCCGAAGACGTTGTTCTCCGTCCGAATGAAGCGGTCCATGAAACCCTCGAAACGCTGGCAAAAGGCCTCGACCATCTCCACCGGAAAGTGTACACCGTGAATTTGTTCTGCAGCAAAATGAGCAAAACAGTCAGAAAATTATTGAGCCTGAAAGACCTGTTTAAGCGCTTACTAAGTTCGTTGATCTTCTCTTTCAATTTCGGATCTTCTTTCGTGCAATTGGGATTGAACCTGGACGTGGGAATGGTTCTCGAACGCTTCCGCCAAGCACGGTCGTGTTTACGTGCCTGGGGTCGTTCACCGGGCATCTCATGCGGTTGCGTACAAGCAAGCAACTCCAACCAGTCGTCGTTCTGTGTGAGGGTGATGAAACGGGCAGGTTCTCCTAAATGCTTGGCCAGAGCTTTGAGGTCGAGACATTTGGAGGACATGAATGGTTTGCTGTTGGGCAGGTTGGCGGGCATGTTCATCCCGAAGCGTTTGTAAGGATCCTTTTCCTGTCTTTCTATATCTTCTTTGGACAAGGGATTGATCAGATCGACAACCTTCACGGTGTTCATGTTATAGTTGAGGATTTGTTCCTTGATCAGCTGATCGGTTTGATAGAAGATCCACGCGGGCTCATCACGAAAAGCTGGATAGAGCTGAAACACTCAACGACGTCAAGCCTCAAATCAGCGTAAAAAAACAGGCTAAATTTTACCATCAGCAGTCGATATTTGACGTAATCGCGCCGATTCCAGCCAGCTGCAGCAGCAGTTTTCTGATAAAATCCACCGCTACCCTGCCAGAATATGTGCGCCCAGACCTTTTCCTCCAAGTACTCTGACCCGTAGGCAACTCGCACCATATCTGGCACGCTGCTGTTCTTCGGATGCACGATGCCGTAGTTCACCTCATCCATCGGGTGGTCTGCTGCAGCGATTTCCCCGTGGGGCGCAAGCAGCACCATCTCCTCAGCCTCCCCGACCACATCAGCGGCAGTCTTCTTGGGATCAGCTGGGCGAGATACAAATCCACCAATAGTCTACGATAACAGGAAACGGATAACTTCCGAATCAAACGGAAATTATTGGACAAGGCACGCACCTTGACCGACTGAACTCCTTCATTGGGAACAAAACGGTAGAGAGTTTCGCACTGCGCGTACAGACTCTTGAAGAGGTGGTTATGCTCCCGGAGGAAACTCAATGCGTTCTTAATTACGAGCTGGTCCACCGCGCTTTGCGTCAGTCTCGGTTCATTACCAGCCTGCACGTCCTCCCTAATTGCAGCTGGCTCCTTCTCAAACATGATGGCAAACATGTCCATGTAATGTGAGGCTAATTTGGGGAGGATGTTGACTTCCCCGCGCCGTTGCTCGAAGGTTCTGCCCAAAGCCTTCTTGATCCGCACGGAGAAGAGTCCGCATGGTTGAATCTGACCTTTGACGTACCCGTTAAGGCAGCGCAAAGCCTAGAAAACAACCGTAGTAATTCTAATAAAACCGAGAAAGCAACTTGATCTCACATCTGGCTCAGGAAGTAGCTTCGCTCGATCAAACTTCGTGATGCCGAACAACTTCAGCGGAGTGTCACCACTGGGAAGATTGGGATTCTTCCGGCAACGCTCGCAGACATAGAAAGTTTGAAGTCGGCCGTCGACACTCTGCATCGCCACGTAATTGACATCAGCCAGATACGCCGCATCGTAATGCTGCTCAATCGGCACCGCTGACTCCAAGGTTTCCTCATCCTCTAGCGGTTGATCCGGCTGAAACGTGGCAACTCGGATGCGCTCCTTCTTGCGAATCATTCGAGAACAGTTGAAGCAAACGGCTTCGAAGAGGGGACGTGTGGAAATGTCGTACCCATACTGCCAATACTTCATGATGTCCTCCAGCCTCCTGCTTGAGGCCGGGGTTGAAGGGATTGGAAGCCGAACATATGGAAGGCTGTGTAACTGGCTCACTATCTGCAAATAATATTCCCTTTCACACTCAAATTCACATCAGACATGTGAAAACTCGTTTTTACCTGGTTAGCGGTAAAATCCGGATATTTTGTTTGGAAAAAACGGGCAACCAGTTTGAGGTAGTTTCCTTGACTTCCTGCCCTTCCCTTACTCATGAACAAAGTACGATTCAGCCTGTCCTCTGCATCGGCTCTCTCGGCGCACTCCACAAGGAAGGTGTTGACATCAGGTTGCCATAGGAGAACCGGATTGTCGCCGGCACAAAGTTGAGCGCCCTTTTTTATGTCATAAAATCGAATCCGAATGGAATTGTCGGCCAGAGCACACTCCGGATGAAATGATCGAAAACGACTCAGGACTTCAGACCACATTTCGCCTTTGCGCGGTACTGTAGCTGACACTTCAGCCACCAGACCGCTGAGGCACTGCTTTGACTCGTCCGTCCACGCAAATTTTGCAATGCTTTTTTTCCGTTGGAGTTGAGTGACTACAACGATTCAATAAAATTGGACACAAGAAAACAATCTCAACATAACTAAACCATACCATCGTTAGCATCTGCTGAAATCGAAGTCGAAGCCGGCGGGCAAGAACTGGATATTTTTTCCCGTTTTTTGGAGAAGTCAAAATATCGTTTCAGCAAAGTGCCCGGCGCTTGCTGGAAGTCGGGATAATGAACTTGGAACATCTCGAGCAGTTTGACCTTCAACGTCTCGCCTTTACATGATCTTCCTGCTGCCTGATAGCAGTCGAAGAGAATCTGCTTCTGGACAGCAGTCCAAGGAAACGGCATGGATTTCAACTTCGGGGTAGTAGAAACATCCGGAACCAAAAAAGCGGTGAACTGGGGAGCTTCAGCCACAGCGGCAGTGGAGTTGGAAGTGCTCAATTGAGTATGACTAACGTGTGTGACAGGTTGCTGTGCTGCTGTTGCCTTTGAAGTGCTGGCTGTGAGCACGGGATTACGAACAGCAGCGTGATAATGGTTAGCGTTCTTGTAAATGAGAAGCGCGTACGGTTGGCCAGCAACATCCCCTCCAACCAGAGCGTCATCCACCCAAGTTGACAATGTCTTCTGTTGGTCATTAACGGGGTCTCCACGGGTATACGTTTCCCAGTGAGCGTGGGAGAAGGTCCAGATATTAATCTGGAACAACCGGCATGCAATACCGATGCAGTGCTCGCCACCCCATGCATTGGCGGTGCCGAGATCCCGAAGGAACTTAACGAAGGTACGATCGTCTGCGTCGCTGTCGGCAGAAATGGTATTGTCAAAGAACTGCATCAGCCAGTCTGGTCTGGTTTCAGCGTAGGAGAGTATTTGAGCCTTGATTTCTCCCCAACGACCTTCAGTTCCGTACAACAACATGGAAAGTGCCCGGAAAAGACAATTGCCATCTGGTTTGCAGTTGTGATCGATCAGCTGGCCAAGTTCATGCAAAATAACCTCAAGGGGTGCTGAGACTCTGGTGGTCACTTTTCCGCCCACAACACCGCACACGTTATCTGCGTAAGAAGTTTTTATTTGCATATACACAAACGTGAGGAGCAGAATGTTGACATTACATTTGCTTGGAGACTGTCGGAATATGGAAGCCATAGTTCAGATACAGCACGGCAGAGTCCGTCAGTAGAACAGGCACACGGCAAATGGAAGGCTCATGAAGAGTTTACCTAAACACAAGCATTGAAGTAGTCAGTGGCATGTGTAAAAATCGCATGGTAAAAATTCCCTATCGCGAGCTTTTATCACGCCGTGACAATTTATCCAGTATAAATCAGTATTCTTAACACAATCATTCAAGTCTTCGAAATTTTGAAATGATTTCTGTAAGGCGGTTGCACCACCGTTGCGCTGCCACCAAATCTTCGAGCACGCTCGCGCACGCCGAAGCATGTTTTCACCATTGGTTATGCTGCGACGATAGGTCGGCCAATAACCGCTGTCAATAACATCGTAGGAAAAAATGTCTGAACGGACTCAATGTCAGTTGTTTCGGCAGCATTGGGCACAAGACGAATCTCGCACTGGCCACATACTCTGCATCGATAGCCCTCAGTCAGTCAACCGTGAAGCAATTTTTTCACATTTTGTTGATTGCTGCTCAGACATTTCTCTCCTGATATAGAAGTCGAAACTGAAAGAAGAGCCCAAATATTTTATTGGGTTTTCAACAAAAAAGTAATAAAAGGCTATTATTTGAAAAATAAACAGTAATAAGAGAATAAAAGGATATTATTTGAAATGTGAACAGTAATAAGAGACTAAAAGGGTATTATTTGAAATGTGAACAGTAATAAGTGATTAAAAGGGTATTATTTGAAATGTGAACAGTAATAAGTGATTAAAAGGGTATTATTTGAAATGTGAACAGTAATAAGTGATTAAAGGGTATTATTTGAAATGTGAACAGTAATAAGTGATTAAAAGGGTATTATTTGAAATGTGAACAGTAATAAGTNTAATAAGTGATTAAAGGGTATTATTTGAAATGTGAACAGTAATAAGTGATTAAAAGGGTATTATTTGAAATGTGAACAGTAATAAGTGATTAAAAGGGTATTATTTGAAATGTGAACAGTAATAAGTGAAATAGAAAAAGCTTTAAAACCGGAAGACGTGTCCGTCTAATGCGGACAAATCTTCCGGTCGAAGAATGAATTTTATGGTTGACTGAGGGGGCAAAGCCCCCTCAACCCCCGAACGGGGGGCTCCGCCCCCCGTACCCCCCATTGCTGGCGCTAAATTCATCAGTCTTCTTCCCATGAAGTGAATTTATAAAGTGTTTTGTATCAATGAACAGCGAGGGAAACGGTTAAATAAATCTAATTATTCTATTGATTGAATGATTGAATGAGTGGGCTTTGCCCCTCTAAACCTCAAACGGAGACTCAGACCCTCGTTCAATTTCATTCTCAATCGCAAATGAAACATTTTTTCAGAAACTAAATATCAAGTCCACTATGTATGACCGAAAATCACAGGAATTGGGGCATGTTATACCATTCCGACCTATAGGTTAATCAAACTATCCATCTGTCCATCAATCAATCATTACTCAATCAAACAATCCATCGATCCGTCAATCAATTGTTTAGTCCGCTGCTGTTCTGCTTGGTGACGCGGGACCTTTCCAGGTCGATGCAGTCGCCCCTTAACAGCTGGTACCTGGACGATGCCACTGTAAGTGGTGCCATGGACGTGGTAGTTGAAGACCTACGCCGTGTGCAGCGGATGGGGCGGATGTCGGTTTGGAGCTCAACTTGGGGAAATGTGAAGCTTTCGTATACGGCGGTGATTTGGAATCCAGAGCGGCGGCAACCGACGCGATGCGGCATTTCGAGTCGACCTTGAAGTTCCCTACGCCGGCGGAGCTAGATTTGCTTGGTGCACCACTACACTCAGCCGGCATCGGAGTCGCAATTGAAAAGAGAACGACGGCCATCAGTCTACTCACCAGTCGATTACCGTTGCTGTCTGCTCACCTGTCTCTGTTTTTGTTGAAGAACTGTCTGGCCGTCCCCAAGGTACTCTACACCCTACGTACTTCACCGGCGTGGACGCGACCTGACAAACTGGTGGAGCTGGACACCGTCATCCGAACGTGTTTGTCCACCATCACCAACACTGACATGTCCGACAGCGTATGGCGACAAGCTACCCTTCCAGTCAGCAGGGGAGGTCTAGGCATCAGGCAGACAGTTGAACTATCCCTCCCGGCGTATCTCGCCTCGGTTCACTCTGTATTTCCCCTGATGAAGCAGATCTTCCCGGATGTTGACTTGGACGACGCTACCGCCGAACCAACTCGACGGTGGACAACGGCGACCGCTTCTCTCCCCCCGGCTGAGCTGAAGGTGCAGAAGCTCTGGGACAACGCCTTGATCGACTGCGCCGCGCGGAGCATGCATTCGACTGCCACAGATAGAGACAAGGCACGTCTATTGGCAGTGGAAACGAAAGAGGCCGGAGCGTGGCTGAATGCATTGCCCATTCCCAGTCTGGGTAACTTGTTGGATGACGTGTCCCTGCGTGTGACAGTTGCTTTGCGTTTAGGTGCGGTTGTTTGTCTTCCTCACAGATGTACGTGCGGGAAGGAAGTCAATGAAAACGGACACCACGGACTGTCCTGCAAGTTTAGCGCGGGTCGACACAGCCGTCACTCCTCCCTAAATGACGTCCTAAAACGCGCCCTAGTTAGCGCGTCCGTGCCGGCGATCCGCGAGCCTCCAGGGTTGGTGCGGCAGGACGGCAAGAGACCGGACGGTATGTCGATGGTCCCATGGAAACAAGCGCCGCACATATCGGGACTTGGAAGGGCGTTTTATCTTCGTTCCCGTCGCATTCGAAACGTTTGGTGTTTGGGGGAAAAAAGCAAAGTAATTAATTTCGGACATCGGAAAGAAGTTTACTTACCATACGGGGGAGAAAAGGGCCACGGAATATCTTCGTCAGCGTATTAGCATAGAGCTTTCACGTGGCAATGCAACTTCCGTTATTAACACTATCCCTAAGACACGTGGCCTTGAGGAGGTTTTTTCGGTTATGTGTGTGAAGAACTAGCTTTTTTGTTGTTATCTTGAACTTTTATCTCTAGTCGGAAACGCTGTTATAAAGAATAAATATAATATTGAAAATTGTTCAGTCGATCAAACTATCAATCAATCTTACAATCCACCAATCAATCAATCCACGGATCAATCGATCAATAAGTCGATCCATCAATCAATCAATCAGTTTTACAATCCATCAGTTACACAGCCGATCGGTCAATCGTTCCATCAATCAATCAATCCTACAATCTATCGATCACGCGAGATCATTGAGTCGGTTCAATCCTTTCAATGAGAAATTTTTGTTATTGCGCAATCATTACCGTTGGGGTCGTTGCTAGACACTATTTCAATGTTTTATTACAGATATGAAATGCTGAGTTGTTGATCTGCATAAATATGTCGGAGTTCAGCCGGTTCAGTGTGAGTTCAGTCGGTTCAGTAAAGTGTGTAAATTATTGCGCAATACCCAACCGCTCGGGTCAAAACTGGACATTAACATTCTTTTTCTCTTCGAATAACGAAATCCGGTCTGCCGATTTACTCAATTGTCCAGAAGTCGTCTCAGTCACATTTTCTCATGGATCGAATAGGATTGTTGTACAATGTTACAAGACTTTGGCTTTTACCGATGGTAAAGACAAAGGTGCCCCCGCACCTTTAGAAGGTTAGGGGGATCCAATAACATGTACAGTGTTTTTCCTATCATTGATCGATTCAGTGACACGTTTCAGTTATTGCGCAATCAATCAGTCATGATCAATGACTTTACGCGCTCGCATTCGTACAAAATTTAAATGGACTCGGGCCGCTTAGATTTTAATAGAATAATGTAAATGTATTGTTTCATAGAGCGGCGTAAGAAACTGTCAAAAGAAATCCAGGGATTTTTATTGATTTATGAGGGGGCTTCGCCCCCTCAACCCCCAAGCGGGGGGCTTTGCCCCCCGTACCCCCCACTGCCGGCGCTTAAGTCATCGGCCCCAGCGATGGGCTCAGACTCCTGGAGGCAGGGGGGCTCTGACCCCTGTTTCAATTATTGCGTAATCATTGACCGTTGAGGTCCTTGCTGAGAAATTTCTTCGATTTTTTTAAAATCCCGAATACTTGGTTATTAACTTGCTCAGTTGTGTCGGAGTTCAACTGGTTGAGAGGTGATTCAGTCTGTTCAGTAAAGTGTGTAAGTATGGATAGCTAGTTCAGTCGGTGTTTTTCGGTGTCGGAATGTTTTTTACATTGACCGGCAACAGAAACTGTTAATAGAATCTAGTGATTTTCCTTGATTGAATGAGGGGGCTTCGCCCCCGCAACCCCCAAGCGGAGGGCTCCGCCCCTGGCGCTAAGTCGTCAGTGCGGTAAGGCATCATCCACAAATTACATAATCAAAAAATGGCCCTTTTTCGACCACCCACCTACCCAGATAATTATAATTATACTGGAGGGCGGGGCCTATTTTACTGGGAAGTAATCAAGGGTTCAAACCGCCCACCCACGCTCCAATGATTACGTAATATGTGGATCATGCCTAACAGAATAACAGAATAATTTTTATTGATTGAATAAGGGGGCTTCGCCACCTCAGGCAGTCAGGCAGTCAGGCAGGCAGGCAGGCAAGCAGGCAGTCAGGCAGGCAGGCAGGCAAGCAGGCAGTCAGGCATGCAGGCAGGCAAGCAGGCAGTCAGGCAGTCAGACAGACAGGCAGACAGACAGACAGACAGACAGACAGGCAGACAGACAGATAGCATTGTCAGGACAGTCTGACAGGACAGGACAGACAGACAGGACAAAAAGGACAGAAAAAATGTACAGGACAGACAGGACAAACAGGACAGAAAGGACAGACAGGATAGACAGGATAGACAGGATAGACAGGATAGACAGGACAAACAGGACAAACAGGACAGTCAGATAGACAGGACAGACAAAAAGGATAGAAAAGATAGACAAGACAGAAAGGACAGGACAGAGAGAAAGGACAGAATGGACAGGACAGGACAGACAGGACAAACAGGACAGATGGGACAAAAAGGACAGACAGGATAGACAGGATAGACAGGACAGAAAGGACAGACAGGACAGACAAGAAGGACAGATAGGATGTGCAGGACAGAAAAGACAGGACAGACAGGACAGGACAGTCTGACCCGACAGGACAGACAGGACAGACAAAAAGGACAGAGAGGATGTACAGGACAGAAAGGACAGAAAGGACAAGCCAGACAGGACAGGACAGTCGGACAGGACAGGACAGACAAAAAGGATAAACAAGACAGAAGCCTTGATAAGAAGAATAAGACTTATTCAAACTTTCAATCTATGAATCCACAAACAAACAAAACCAAACTTATTCCATTAGACAATCGAACTCTTTCTAAGCAAAAAAATTGAAACAATCAATCAATAGGAGAGAATAGGACAGAGTTTAATAGGACAGAAGAGAATCAAATCTATCACTCAATCTATCGAGCCGTTAGTCACCAAACGAAATTGAGTCAATCAATCAAGCACTAACAGGACTAAAAATGATCAATCAGTCAAATCATTAAGCCATGTGGAACCAAGTTTAAATGAATCAATCAAATATTCAATGTGGCCGTATTGGAAAAGGACAAAACAATTGAATCAATAAAAAATTCAACTTAAAACTAAATATTTATTTAAAATGCCAATCATTCAATTATTTCACCTGTCAATCAATCAATCAATCCGATTATCGATCAAATTTTCAATCAGTTGATTCATCAATCAATCGATCAAACGATAAATAAATCGATCATTCTCTAATCTTCACAAACCTTCAATCAAACAATCCGCCAAACAATCAATCAATCTATCAATCTATCAGCCAATCATTCAATCATTTCATTAATCAATCCATCAACTAATCGAACAACCACTCAAAGAATCAATCGACTTGTCCCTCAAATAATCAAACGATCAATCAAAAATTCAATGCAACTTTCAATCAATCATGTGATCAATCAATCCATTCATCAATCGATCAATCAATCCAACTATCAATCAATCGATCCACCTACCAAACAAATGTTCATTCAGTCGACCAATCAATCAATTAATCAATCCACTTAACATTCAATCATTTAATCAGTCAATCAATCAATCAATCGATCCAACGGTAAATCGATCAATTTCCAATCTTCCTAAACCTTCAATCAAACAATTTACCGGGCCACCAGGGAAGGGGGGGGTCTAAGTCGCCCAGGGGGGGGGGCGACCCAAACCCCAAGAGGGAGCTCAGACCCACAGGGGAAAGGTTCTGACAAAAAGACAAACAAACAGTTTAGTCAATCAATCGATTCGCCTATCATTCAATTTATATATCTATCCGTCTATCAATCAGTTTCGCTTTAAATCAATCAATCCATCTCCTTTCAATCAATCAAATCTCCTATGAATCAATCAATCAATTCCCCCATCAATCAATCAATCAATCAATTCGCTTACAATCAACCAATCTATCCCCTTTCAATCAATCAATTCTTTTAACAATCAATCAATCAATCAATCAACCCCCTTTCAATCAATCAAATCAATCAAATCAATCAATTCAATCAATTCTCCTAACAATCAATCATTCAATCAATTCTCCTAACAATCAATCATTCAATCTATCCCCCTTTCAACCGACAAAATCAATCAAATCATTTCAATCAATTCAATTATCAATCAATCGATCAATCCACTTACGAGTTGTATAAACTTATAATCAATCGATCGACCACAACGGTTGACACATAAACATCAAATGCTTGACGAACCATGCTATAATACTGCTTGGATATTGTTCAAGTCTTCCCAATGCGGTGAATGGCGAAAACGGGATTTTCGGAAATCTTTGCGTAAATGCTAAAACCGTTTGGAAAATATTGTTTGGCACATATTTCGCCGTGTTTTGAAATAATTTGAAACACCATTATTGCAATCCCAAAAATGCCAAACTAAAAACTGTATAGTATTGCAAACACAGTCGATAAAGTAAGACTTTTCAGTTTTTTTCACTGCTGAGGTCGTTGCTTGAGACTAACATCAATTTTTTTACGGATAACGGATACTGAAATGGTGAACTGTTAAGTTTTGTTGGAGTTCAGCCGGTTCAGTCGAAGTTCAGTCGTTTCACTAAAGTGCGTTTATTATTACGCAATACCTGACCGCTCGGGTCAAAACTGGACATTACCATTGTTTCCCCCAAGGGTGGAGGGCTATGACCCCCTGGAGTCATGGGGTTCTGATCCCTTGGGGGTGGGGCTTTCTGATCCCCTGGGGGCACGGGGCTCTGATCCCCCAAGGGTGGGGGCTATTACCCCCTGGAGGCATGGGGTTCTGACCTCCTGGGGGTAGGGCGCTCTGACCCCCTGGGAGCGTGGG
>LRSR01011603.1:0-14108 GCA_001579985.1 Hypsibius dujardini
ATTTTCTTGAACCGTTGCCTCAGTGCCCCCCCTCGTTTCACCTCTCTTCACCTCTCGCACAGGATGAGACCGTTTGTGCTTTTCCTAAACTTAATGAGTAAGTTCTCCGAACCGTTTCATCCGTTTGGGACGAACCATTCGGCCCGATCATTGAGCTCGAATTACGAATACGAATGAGGATGATGAATTTGAGGGATCTACTTGAGCATTACGGTCTTCAGTAAGTCTGTCCATTGCCCGCCCATTCGAATTCATTTGATCGATTGGCGGACTTGATTGGCCTGCACGATCGTGCCTAAAACGTTTCTCAAAAAGTCTTCAGCTATGCAAAACAATGCTGCAGCGACGCGTAGGCTGCATAAAGACGGAGAAACTTCAGGCAATCTTGCCAACGGAGACCGTGCAGCCGCTATAAAGATTTTTTAATGATTTTCACCTAATAAGCATGTTACTTATTTCACATGAATTCTGCAAAAAAGCTAAGAGTAAGCAATGCGAGGAACGTGGCCCATCACTACGGTAGGCACCTCATTTCAGTCCTAAATTAATACGTGCGGCGTTACATCAGACAAGTTTTATCATCCCCTTAATACATTGCGGAGCTTGATTGAATTTTTCAAAGTGCCCGGACTTAAAAAAAACAACTCTGATGCAGGCAGTTCAATCTTTTTTGTTTAGTTAAGAAATGACTGGGTCAGTCGTGCGTAGTCCAGCTCAGCCGAGCCATTAGTCTGGGAAGAGCTGGCAATGATATCTCGTAGGACCATCGCTTGCCCTGCATACCCGGCACCTTCAGCGAAGACCCCGTCCACAATTCGCACGAGTTCATTTGCTGACACGACCTCCCTCGCTTCATTGGCGCCACGAACAAGGACCCCCGCGCCCTTCGCGACTACAAACGTCGCATTCATCAGCTGGTCCGAACGCTGCGGCCAGGCCACAAACGGTACACCCACCGACAGGCCCTCCATCGTGCTACTCCATCCGCAATGGCTGACAAACACACCGACGCTTGAGTGCGCCAACACCATCCGCTGCGGAGCCCATGGGACGATCAATACACGACTGTTGGGATCATCCAATCCATTGCGAGCGATCTCCTGTAGTTGATCCGAAAGGTGGACGTATTGAGCGGACTTTAAGGACCAGATCACCGGTCGCTCCAACCGTTCCACCGCCGCCGCGAGTTCCTTTAATTGGGCACAAGGAATTAAACATATTAATTGATGATATTGATTATATAGTTCCAGTAACATAATTTTATGTTCAATAAACCTGAGGTTGAGGAGTTAAAAACTAGTTACAATTAACGATTTTGTTTTCCAAAAAAGGAATACCGTTAATTCTCAATCTTCATCATGATTTATCACCATCCCATAAAACGGTGTGTGATTTTGGGTACCAAATAATAATTTATAATAATAATAATAATAATATATTATAAGGCTTTGTTAGCAATAAATTTCTTGTTTTGGGGTGGTTAAGCTGTCTCATAGCGTGCAAAAACTGTGAATGTAATCTGATTATCGACCGGTGCCGTATTTAAACTCAGCCGGGTAACTTCGAGCGAACACGGAGGAACATGGAAGTGGAACACATGGAAGTGGAACACATGGAACACTTGGAACTGGAACGCGGCATCAACATCATCCCTACCTTCAACTGATCCGGCTTGAGGGAAGCTAACGTTCCGAACGCAATGTAAACAACGCTTCCTGCCTCCTTTTTCCCCAGCCAACTTTTCAGCTTTTGCGCCACTTCCGTGTCGTCTTCCTTACGCTCCGCCGTCTGGTCTTGCAGCTGCGGGTACGTACACAACACTGGAATCTCCCGCATCCCCGGCTGCTCGGAAATTCTAGCAATGGTTTCTCCCTCGAACTCCCGAATCGAATTAACAATAACACCTCTCGAAAATGGCAACGCCCTTTTAGCCGGGATGAAGAACCCTTGGAACTGACCGTCCGGCTGCGGTCCATGTAGCTTTCCATCCTCCCCTGGCATCTCTAGGAAGGCGGGGGCCTTGTCATACGGTACCGTCGGGGAGTTCTCGTCCACGAGAAGTACCATCAACGCGGTATGATAAGCCCGGCCGCAGTTCAGCAGATAAAAGGGAATTTTTCGTGTAACGATGGTAGTAAGGCACGGACCGATGCTGATGTCTGTGATGAGGAAGTCGACCGGCGGGATCGGCGAGGCGGTGTCTGTTGGACCGTCCGTCCTGAGGTTGAGGGTACGGATAAAGTTCCCTACACCGATCATAATCAGTGCAAAATTTTTCCCAGTCTCTTCGGACTGATGAGTTATGTCGAAGCCTTCTCGCACTCCGTCTTCAATACCGAAGTATTCAAGCGATGTGGATGAGGAGTCGCTTGTTGAGGGTTCGATCAATCCGCGTTGTCGGAGATCTTCCACCGCGTGGGCGGACGTGACGAGGGTGATCTTGTGGTGCTTGGCGAGGTTCTTCGCCAGCTGCAGCAGCGGGAGGAGATGCCCGAAGGCCGGGAACCCCAAGCAGACAATGTGTTTTGCCATTTTTAAGACGCTTGTGTGCTAAAGCTGTACCTTTTGTAAACGGAGAAAAACTTGCTCATGTAACACGAAAATAAGGCTTAGATACGGTGCATTCAATCAGCATTTCAAGTCGCTTTGAAATTTATATATTTTACTGTAAACTGGCTCATCATAATTCAGTGGAGAAACAATCACCTAAAACTTCGCGCGATTCACGATGATCTGCAGAAGTCAACGCGGGTGCGAGAAAGTTTAGATTAGACGCAAAGGCAGCGTGTTGTGAGTATTGTAGAGTTCGCTGTCAACGGCGCAATCTGGTTTCGGTAACAATTGGCTTATCGAGATGACCTTTGACACGGTCTGACACCGCAAATTTGTTCCCAGCTTACCACACATAAAGCCCGATTGGAAACTCACGATCTAGCTGCCTGACTGCATGGGATTGTTTCCTTGAATATTTTATTCTATTTATTGACTAAGAAAGCAGAATCGCGCTAGCGAAAGGCACAGGTACACTATTGCAAAAGAAATATGAAGCAAAAACTGCCGTTTAAGACTTAAAACTGAGAAGATTTTGCCCAGCCCTCGGGTCCGGGGGTTAGTATTAATAACTGCGAAAGCATTACCCCGCGATATTTCAATACTGATTTTTTGGCGTAAAAAATCCGTCGCTCTTTTTTTGCC
The DNA here is from genome assembly GCA_001579985.1 of Hypsibius dujardini. Classification (NCBI taxonomy): domain Eukaryota; kingdom Metazoa; phylum Tardigrada; class Eutardigrada; order Parachela; family Hypsibiidae; genus Hypsibius; species Hypsibius dujardini. The sequence continues at coordinate 3,196 of LRSR01011603.1, forward strand.
AGTCCGATTAGGGATCCTTCTGTCGATGTCGGCGATTAGTTCTTTTCCTTCTTCACACCAGGCACCGAAAGTTTCGAAGGCCAGTGGTACGAACAAGCACTGTCCTTCGAGCTCGGCGTAGGTCCAGTGCTAGTTCCATTCGGCTTCGCTTGCTGCGCGGCCAGCTTCCGCCGTTGAACCGAGAATGTGAGACAGGGCCAGAGTATTGGAAACTGTTGCGTCCCACAGTAGCGCCTTGCCGTGCCGGAAGGGAGTCATGGTCATTCCGTCGGGTCGTTTTCCGCCCGCCCTGCACAGCGCCCGGGGTCCCCGTATGGCTGGCACACCGGCGCTGACGAGGGCCCGCTTGACAACTTCGTTGATGGCGGAATGGTGCCACGGCTGATGCCGCACGCGCAGGACAGACCGTGGTGGTCGTTCTCCCTCGCCTCCTTTCTGCAGGCTTGGCAGTTGTGCCAAGTTCATTTAATTCCTATTGTCAAACTATGCAGTATGCAGTACTTTAATAACTGAGCAGATGCTCAGGCCTTGTAATGCTGTCCCAGAATAGTAAAAATTGGACCTAAAGATAAAGGCCGTTTAGAGCTATGGTAAAAAACCCTTAGCAGAAATCCTTGGATTACAGTAGGAGCACCAAAGCTTTCATAAGAGATGTACTGTGACGTCCAACCATCATTGTCTCGGATCGTAATTGAGAGGAAAAACTGGGAGCAGCCCGGTCATGGATCTCAATGGTTTTATGCTTTAACTTTGTCATGTTCGACTAACGCCCCCACGGCGCTACAGTATCCTTCATGTTCTATGAAAAACGAGTTGACCGCGCCTTGACTGACGAAATGCTGCATTGCGGTGATCTGTTTCTTTGCAAGGTCATTATTGCCGAAGAAGCTGCCGACGAACAAGACCTGCTTCACTCCGGTAGCTCGAACACTGTCACCCACAGCCGCACCGACCACCGTGGTGATTGTGGCTAATAAAGATCGCGCCAGGTCCTCCGGCTTCGCGGCCTTTCGCTGCTCTGGGTCCAGCATGTGTCCGAAACTGACCAGGACAAAATCAGGCGGCAATTTGTAGCCGGAGCGGAGCTGCAGATACTCGCTTCCAACCTCTCCAATCTAAAGATAAAAAAGAGTTCAGAAGATAACATTAGGATTATCAAGAAACAAACCCTATACGGAGACACAGACACAGACACAGACACAGAATAACGTCGAGATTGTGTGAGTCTTACCACTTTGTCCACCGTTCCCTTATGATTTCCCCTCTTTGCCAACGCCATGGCCTCATCGAAGTTTTTCGCCGGAGTCACCAGACAGCAAAGCCCCAGAAACATTGCCCCACCGATACTCGAACCGCCGATTACAGTGAAATCCTTCGGGGACGTAACAAGGCAGATGCTCGTCGCACTCCCCACCGTCACCAGAAGGTACGGATAAGTCAAATGATCCTTTTCAACATGAACCTTTCGACACAACTCCTCGTTGGATGGGTTCTCAAAATAGTAGCATTCCTTCGGACTGTGCTGCAGAAGGTACACCAAACCGCTGGCCTGGGTGGTAAACTCATCCGCCGTACGATAATCCACTTCCATCTCCTCAAAATCCTTCCGGTTTACATATGATCCCATCCCAGTGGCGGTGATGGTGATACCCTTCGCAGGCAGACCCTTGGTCTTCATCAAGCCAATCACTGTGTCTAGTTCGATGACGGGGAAACGGATGAAATGGAGGCTTCCTGTGAGACCGTTCAACGGAACGCCCAGTATGGTCAGGGACTCCTCTCGGACCCCATCCACTTCATCGTAGGTTGTCTTACTGGTGATGTAATCACGAATGGCTTTGCTGGAGGAATTTGACGCGCTTAAGTGGCAGTTTTCGCCGAGTTTCTCCGGTTCGAAGTAAACCACCTTGGCCAGAGAATTTCCAAGGTCCACCCCGAGCAACGTAGTCTCATCTGCATTAACTGACATAGCTGTAAGAATAGTGCTTTGGTTGCTCTAAAGTCGTCAGTTAACAAAAATCGAGGAAGGAGAATAAACGACCAGGTATGGAGTTTTCGTATGTATGAAGAAAGAGTTTGCTGAATCGAAGATGGTAAGATTCTCGATTGTGTCGTCTGGTCTAGTTTAGGCTGAATAGTTTGCAAGGTTAGTCATCGTGGTGCGCAGATGTCTGCGATAACCGGTCCCTAGACGATAGACAGGTCAATTCGTTATCGGCCCTAGGCAGGCGCAACAGGTGATGGTTGAAAGTGGCGCCAGTCTGTGATGGTGTCAGTATGTTTGATCGATAAACTGTCTCTTGGATTCGGAGATTACTTAAGCTGCTAACGTATTTGGCCACCTCTCACTGTGTGGGGATTTTTCGCCTCATACTCGCCCCTCGCCCCTCGCTTCAGGCGTGGCTTGTTATTTTTAAGCCCAATTGTTGATTGGCTTACCCCCCCCCCCCCAACTAGCAAACCAATGATAAAAATGCACTTTCAAAAGAGCGAATGAAATTCTTTTCTGAGTTTTTTATCGCATTTTTGCTAAGTTGTTTTGGAAAGTAGTTTTTGTTTCGCGTATTTTCCTGAGGGATTTTATTATTTATCAATCTCGATAAAGTTATATGTTTTGGTGCTTCCATTGATTGAGCGATTGTTTTGCGTGCCCTAGTCCAAGTGCAACGAACGAATCAATAAATCTACGTATGTGACTGAGATACGAAGCGAAGTCCGCAAAGTCAAAAGCTCAGCTTTAGATCTAAACTCTGACTCTTAGAGCTAGAAAGCTAAATTGTTTCGAGAAGAACGATGAAAATATAAACTAAAATTTATATATAATTATATATAATTAATATTATTAATATATAATGGTATATGATTGTGCGACTGTAGTCAACAGTCTGATAAAAATCCATGATTGAGAAGTTTTGAAAATTCATTTCAATCAAATCCTTCAGAGATCAATCAACTGGTTGAGAAAGGCTGGGAAAATATCGCTCAAGCACAGAAAAGGTACGCCACGCCTGGGGCAAGGGGTGAGAGGCGAATAGGGGGCCCCTTCTCACTGTGATTTGTGAAGGCAAAACTCGGAAATCGTTGAAGAAATCTGCCTGTTGAGATGAGTGCGTGCAAGGACCGCGTCATGATAAGAACAAACGGTTTTTGAGTGAGAAAGAAAGATAAGGAATCTCAGATGGCCACGCCCAGTTTAGTTTTAGGACATAGCGATAACGACTGTATATTAGAATTATTGGGCTCTCAATCAGACATTTGACTATATTTAAAAATCAGTTATGAACGATTTTTGTTGAAACTTCAGTTGCAATTGCTAGTTTCCTTGTTTTTATTGCATTCTTCAGATTAAGTATACTTTCTGTAGGAAGGGCAAAACTTGGCTCAACTAAAAACTGAACTAACTTTTGGTGACAAATTTCTTAACATTATTTTTAAGTCAACTAAAACAATTACCTAAAAAAATTATTCGACTAATTTCGACAAAAACTAGACTAAATTTTTGAGTTATTAATAGAAATGAATTAAAAATCTTTATTAACTAACTTTTATTTTACTATAAAACTAGTTAATTGAGTAATTTTAGTTGTGCTTTCCTTATTAGTGTGAGTCCCCTGTCGAAAACAAATTGCTGACGACTGGCTTCCGAAAGCGCTGTCTTAAAATATACGAGAGATTTACAGGAACAGTTCTGGTGGTCTCCGTGTATGTGGTTCTGGCCCATTGCTCACCCATCACAAACCCTTTAGGAGTCCTGGCTCCGCCCTGTAAGGACGTCCTAAATGAGGCAGGCTTGATGCGAGTGGCATTGGCGACCATTGAGGGTGCGCTAACAAAATATACCGCAAAAGTTCTCAGTTACCGTTAACGGTGCTACTGAATTGGTAACCTGTCAATTATTCGCAAAACATTGCCCGACGTACAAATGTAGACTCAAGAATATCCAGAAGGAATCGTCAACTACTGCGTTTGCAACGGAAAAAGCTGCAGGATTTTTGGACCAAAATATGATTATCAAGAGAGCAATAAAAGTGCTTTATCAGATTGGTGATGTGATCAGCAGAAGGATTCAAGGGTTGCTCTCAGGGTAGATGACGGTGTCAGCCGCGAGTCCGCTGATTGTCTGCAGAGGTGATGATCCGCCTACACTCCTTAACAATATCCGGAGATCTACGGAAAGACTAGAGGATAGGTCTCCGATGAACCCACACACGAGACCGGGTTCAATAAACAGATTGAACCGAAGAAATGGGAGAGAAAACCAATCGACGGCAGTTCATTACGCTGATGATGACACAGATGAACCCGCACTACCCTCACGGTATGCGATCTCAGCCACAGAGAATGACAGAAAGCCAAAAAATGTATCTGGCCGGAGCTACAAACAACACCCACTTGACACGAGAACAGATTACTAATACTAGAATATATGGTGATGAAGCTAGAACAAAGGCACTTATCACAGTGGACCATGCTACTGCAGTAAAGCCCGACCAATTTAGCAATACTCACAGACAAAGCCGCATAAAAAGAGCAAAAGAACCCAATGCCCAGCAAGGGAAAGCAGGGGTAATCAAAGTTGGAAGAACGTGGCAAAAGTAAAGCAGCAACAACCACATGGACAGACACGCATCATCCTCATCGCGGCCAACACGAAGCTACGACAGTTGGTAACCAAGGCTCCAAGCCCTACCGCAACAGGCCCCTCTTCGCAAGTCATCGTCCGCATCGTCTGGAGCTCCCTCCATGCCAGCATGGTCATCCTGCTGTTTGCGGTCCTCTCCAAGGCTCCCTACCTTCTCCACGTCGAACCGTGGGTCGCTAGTCCGACCGTCGTACGGTTATTCTTGACCGGGCTGTCGGCTTTGCCTGGCGATGGAATTACGCCTACTCCAGGATCGACGATGTGTCTCCGCCTCGAAATAACATAGAAAAAGACCGGATAGCTGACAAACAGCCATGTGAAGGATATTTACGTCGTCATGATTCGCACGATATTCTGGTACAGCGGAAGTACCAAGGTAAACTCACAATCCGTCGTGGGAGTCACCACAGCCTGCACTTGATCGACGATGAACAAGGGAAGGTACCAAATTTGATGGTACAACAGAGCAAATGAGGTCGCTTTAAGCCCGAAGCTCACCTTTTTATGGCGGCACCACGTGAGCAGGAGGATGGCGAGCCATCAGTCTAGACAAATCAAGGCATGCTGGAGTCGAGTGAACCCACCGGACGTCCACTGGCAGTACTTGACGAACCCCCGTAACCCCTTATTACCGACCGAAATCTCACGATAAAAGTACCGTGCAACGGTTCGAACGGTTCGTACACGGCGGCGGTGAAGAGGTTCATGACGGCTAGGTTGAGGATGTAAATGGTGAAAGGAGTAATCAGACAAGGTCTTCGGATAAAAGTTATGAGGATTTCCATGTTGGCCAAGGCACCAATCAAGATGATTCCACCAATCAATCAATCACCAATCAATCACGATCAAGTACACGGATGTAGGAAACTGTTTGTAGAAGAGTAGAGACAGACGTGGAACTCGTCAAAAAGGACGAACAATTTAATTGGGAGATATTGAGAGACATTATTGTGTCTAAGTGAAATGAGTAAGAGTATAAACAAACAGAGAACTGTCGGTAAATGTGTTAAGCTCTTAATAGCCGCATGAACACTACACGAAAATCTTTCGATTTTCATGCTTCGTTCGATACGTTAAATACGAGGGGGCATGCTGAAATGATTGAAAGTCCTTTTTTATCTTTTTTTTTTATTTACAACTTATAAACAATATTTCACTTGAATCTCTCAATATAATCTCCGTTGTTGCATTCAATGCACTTCTTCAACCGGGCCAGCCATTGCTGAAACAGAAGCAACGCCTCGGTACGACACAGCCCCAGCCGTTCACTGTCGGGCCCCGGCACTGGTTCGCCACCCAGTACAGCACCTTGCGGTACCAACCAAGCTCGTACTTTATTTACCACTAGCCAACACTTAAGCAAGGATTGTAGCTAAGTGTATAAGTGCGAGTAGAAAATTCTGTTGAAATTGTATGCAAAGGATCTGTGGATCTGCGTGGAACTCTGGCGCAGCAATTTGATCAAGAGGGTTTATTGTCAATCCGGCAAGTGCTATTTTGTTGTACATGTACCACTGCATATGTGCACCCTCGGCTCTCGAGGAATATCCTGTTTTGATTGTAGATGACGACAATCACACGCTTTTTCCAATGTATAATCCGATAAGCTGATCTGATGGAAATTCCTCCCCAAAACTTGCGAAAGTCGCTCTTTCGGTAACATACCTGTAGAAGTTTCATGCGAGCATGGTCGCAACCCGTGCTCGATCAAGTGGCTGGATTAGACCGAGTTCAAATTTTTGTCACGTGAATTCTCAAGGCAAGCCACCTGCACCTGTTTGCTCAGCCAAAACGTCCTTTCCAGTAGAGTATACACTCTAGATACATCCCGGATTCTAAACGCGGGTTTGCTCCGCCTTCGTCAGGCGCACCACTGTATTGAGAGCTTAGGCTACAATTTCACGTCACCTTCCCCCTTCTTGTCTTCTCCCACTGTCGTGTTTTCTGATACTGACTGTTCCTCCTTAACATGATAAATTGATCTTTCTAGAATCTTTTAGGTTTCCTTTTCACAAAAAAACTGAAACCCTAAATATTGGATTCTATCTGAGCGAGAGGGTTAAGCGAAAAAAGAAAATGCCCGCTTTTTCTTGACTCTTTGAGTTTTGCTCACAGCATTGACTTGACCGATGTCCAAACATCGAGGTGTTATACCTAGAGATTGAGGAATAGGATAGATGGACTTTCCAATATTATCAAGTTCGTTATACAGTAACCCTTCAAAGAGATATTGGTCAGAACTCGTAAAACCAACAGCAGCGACAATGAGGGAAGGGGAAGGGGGACTTGTAAGCTAAGGCCCCCTCCCCCAAGCAGACTTTTTTAGACTTTTAACATTTTAATGCTTGCTACCACGGGGGTTTTTGCCGATAGTTGGTTAGAAACAAGATTCCCTCCTCCTACGAATGTCGATCAGTGTTCGTGTTCCAATGAGAGCCCAAGTAATTCTTACGGCATGTTGTTCGACGGTTGTGCAATCATCGATACAGTGTACACTCCTCCATTAAGGGTACCCCTCCTTCCGTCGGCAGTGAGGTCCACCATTCCAATGGAGACTACGTTACCTGGCCCTTGCTTATGCGGCGCAGTGGCAGCGTGCTGGGACCGACGGTTCCCGCCAAATAGTCGTTGGCAGCCACGACGAAGCACGTCTCGGAAGGGCGGAAAAAAGAGCAGATAGACCAACGGAGAGTACATGTGTTGCACCGCCGGCAGCATGAACACCATCCGTACGACGGTCGGGCTGGTGACCCACCGTTCGACGCGAAGGAGGTAGGGAGCCTCGGAGAGGACCGCGAACAGCAGAATGATCATGCTGGCACGGAGGGAGCTCCAGACAATGCGGACGATGACCTGCGGAGAGGGGCCTGTTGCGGTAGGGCTTCGAGCCTTGGCTACCAACTGACGCAGCTTCGCGTTGACCGCGATAATGAAGATACGTGTCTGGCTCAATAGCAGCAGGCAGAGAATCACCGGGCCGGTGAAGATCTTCCACACTGGACGGCCGGCGCTATGGTCGGTGTCCCGGACCACCTTGTCGCATGCCGCCTCAAGGTTTGGCCAGTACAAGATTATACCGGGTAATGTGAGTGTGGCAGTGAGAATCCTGTAATAATATCAATGGTTTAAGACGACTTTGACTAACGTATGTGTGCTTCTGCTCACATCTTTTTTCCGGTTCGACCGCAATGCCCAAACTCAAATTCATTTAGGATTCCCCACGATAAATTTGCAACATGCTCACAGTTCCAGTTTGTATTCTGAATATTTCCACTTAAACTTTATTTGCATATCACATCTTAATAATCAGAAATGTTTTCCTAACCTATGGAAAACTGTCACAGATTCCTGAGAAATTGACATTTTCATGAAAGGGGGATTATTTTACTCGTGATGTTCAGTATTATGCCAATCTGATTAGATCGACGAAAATATTTAAGAACAAGAACTAGCCTCTTTACGCTCGGACTAAGGAAGATTAGTGCCTTGTGAATTAAGGACAGCAGTGGTCTGATTTTGAGTCCATTGAGATCAATAAGGCTGCAGAACAGCCTACTACGGCGAAAGGAACGGTACGTTGTTGCCTCCTTGATTTCATCGTTCGCTGGTTCTGTTCGTTTGCTCATGGAATGAGCCTCACGTTCGTCCGTGCTTGTTCTACGGCTCGTTAGTTCGTGCTGTAACATTTGCCCCGTCTAATGGGTGCCTAACATGCCAGCAATCCTATTCATTTATTTACAACAGCATTTAAACACTTTTGATTTGTATTTACGTCTATTTACGAGATTCTTTAAATTCAATTCAATTCAATTCTGAAATTAAGAACAAATTAAGACGATGATTGAACCGTTGGACAAACACTTAAATGTACATTACATGCCAGTACAAACCAGGTCAATGCGATGAACAAGCGAACAGTTGAGGTGGAAATTCTCGCTCGGTACTCGACGGCAAACTCCACGGACACCCATCGATCCACACTGATGAACAGTAGCGTCATCAATGCGAGGGTATGAAAGAATTCATACCCGCGAAAGAAGATGTTGATGAAGATGAAGCTAACGACCGGTTCCTTCCATGGCAGCATTCGGACCAGGGGAGTGACGGCACCGTCGACTCCCACGAGGAGGGAGGTGTACGCGAGGGCGACGTGGAATAAGATGTAGGGCTCCTTTTGACGCCAAAAGTGGAAGATGACCAGATCGAATAGCTGCGAACAGACGATGACACCGGAGAGGATGAGCGGCACGCCGTTGAGACTCATGTCTTGGCTCGCGGTGAGATTGCAGTTTCCACGGGATGAGAGGACCGACTGGTAATTAAATGCAAGTAAGGAAACTCCCGATGACCTGTTGGAAATGTTTTCCAGGGAAGAATTGCGAACAATATTTGCCATACTTAGGTGTGCTTTTTTTTTAAAACTTTGAGCACAACCGATGAAATGGGAGACACTTTCAGTTGCATCGATAGGGTGCTTTAGATTTCAAAGCTGAAACTAATTTTCATACAGGATTTAGGCACTTCTTTGTATGCGTTTCGAGTCGGACAGTCTACATGCAACTATAAAGAAGGAGAATTATGCTGCACCGGTAGATTCCACACTAAGGAACTGGCTGCCTTTAGGGTGCGTGCAAAACACTTAACCTCTCGACAAGGCTTAGAGGCTTGACATATACCGTAGAGCCATGCATGACCCTAGTAATGAGGCCGACTGCCTGACTGCATGAGTATGAACTGACAAGTAGGGGGTGCTATCTTTTTGCGGTTTCTCCACGCTGCAAAATGCCAGCGAACATGTTCAAACTCTTCTCGTGGGTCAATATCGTTCCAATTTATCCTCTCTGGCAGTCTTGAGTTCTTTTACTGCTTCCATTAATAAGCAAACCCATGGAAGTGCAGTACGTGCAGTACCCAACAGTCAATCAGCTTTGGCAACTCTTCATAAACAGAAATTTACCACAAATCCGCAACTTGAGCAGATGTGCGGGAAAATACCCAAAGTGAATGACTTAATCCAGATGTATTACAAATTGACAGCGTAATTATGTCATCATTAGAGAAGATTGTGTACAAGATTGTAGAAAAATTGTTTTGAAGAACACGCACGTACCATTTCCCTGGCTGATGGATGCATGTGGGGTGCGAAAATTGTGATTACATTAAATCTTTATTACATTTTGATTATATACATTTTGATTAATTTTGATTTTGATTATTACTTTACAATTGGTTAGGGCATGCTAAATTGATTGCCTGTCCCTCTCAATAAGGAGCCATCAAGCACGACAAAACAATATCAGACTGTGAACCTGTCTGTCAGACAGACACCTGTCTGGAACTGTGGCCTATTATAAACTAAGAGAGAGCAGAACAGCAAAAAGCTCCCTTGTAGATATGACAGTCTGTAGTTGTTTGGATCGAGCGTTAATAATGAAAAGCCTATGCATTATGCATTTCTTAAAGGGCCTTCACGTTTTATGCAGTCATCAAATTTGAACAAGCGAATCGAAATGATTTTGTCAGAACTCTTCGAATCTCACAGAAATCTGTGTTATTCCACAATATGGGTGGGGAGACTGTTTCCGGAGGGTCTGCGGTTGCTTTCATACCAGCTGGTGGCGATAGCGAACCGGCAGTGACCGCTGATGAGGGCCCCTTGCCAGGCGGTGTTCCGTGTTTTCCAGGCTGTTTAAACTGTTAAGAGACTCCACGTTGTCGGTCATCAGAACATACAGCATGCTGTTCCGCAGCGAGTCTCCGACACTGGCTCAACTTGTTGCATTTCAGGAAGCCATTTCAGAGAGCCATTTGGTCCTGCTCCTTTCCAGTGTCCATTAACTCTACCAACCATAAACAAATCTGAGCTATTAATTAGGGCCGAGGCCTTATGATATACCCGCCCTGATATTGTAAATAATCATTTTTGGTCAAAGGTCAGTATTTTAATATACACCTTCAACTCATTCTTACTATAAACCTTTTTTGAAATTTGACTCAATTTTCATATTTATTAATTTAAAACTGTTCTTATTGTATTAAGATGAAGTTAGTTCGATAGCGAACGGAGAAATGAAAGCTGGAGCCAGATTGTAAGGCTGACTGATTTTATTTGACTATAGTGCGAAGAGCGAATGCTTGAAAGATGAGCGAACACCGGGTCCATACACATTCTGTATTTCATCGTTCCCAGATCAAATGAGCGATTCAGTTTTGTGTTCCCAAAAATATTTAGATAATGTTTTAGCTTAATTTTATTTAGAGAACAAGGAAT
>LRSR01011605.1:0-12359 GCA_001579985.1 Hypsibius dujardini
AGACATCATTGCCTGTAAAATGGATGCCACCGGAAGCTATCGTGTCAAAAACATTCAGCCAGAAATCGGATATTTGGTCCTTCGGGATTTTACTATGGGAAATATTCAGTTTGGGCGAAATGCCATATCTTGGATCCAAAGGAGGCAGTAGCTCTCTGAACGAATTTGTTGCTTGGCTCGTCGAGGGTCATCAACTCGAGCGACCTCCAGCTGCACCCATTCAAATGTAACGTTTCATAATTCCAGATTCATTACTTCGTAACCTGAAAGATTATATCGTTCTATCTGTAGTAATAAGTAACGCTGTCTTCTCTTATTACAGCGATGATCTTCTAAGGCAATGCTGGCGATTGCGAACTGAAGAACGTCCAACCTTCACGGAACTGCGAGAAGAGTTGGATAAACTCATCTCGGACGATGTGACGGACAGTTACCTGGCGCTTGATGAACCTTACCAAAAATTCAACAAATTAAACGAGGAGTTACTTAATACCATGATTATCGTTGAGGAAGACTGTAACAAAGCAAAACGACTCGATACAGAGACGGTTTGTGGCAGCTCAAATTATATGGAAACATTTCTAGGTCCTTAGGATTTGCCTAGTTCTTGTGCTTCTTTTCTCCTTTCTGCTAAAATGAAACTGTATTAAAAACGAACGCTGTTGAATAAAAATATACGAATTGACATGGATTTACCGTCACTATGTGGAGATCTGTGTCCAGGCCGACAAGGTTTAGTCTATGCTAATAGTTTTTGCTACGTGCGAGCTCATGTTCATGATTCACCTTCAAAGAGTTCTGTATCTTGTGGGGAACTTATACATTAATAATTCTTCAGGACAACATGTCATTTGGTAGTGGCCCCCGGGTCCCATAGCATATATGGGATTGTGCGTCAGTAATAAGGTTTTATGAGAAACCCTTCTGGCGAGGATGACTCATGACATCACTTTTGGGCGCAATATGGTGTTCAGGCCGCAGCGCCACCTGTTGGCTGATTAATTGTAACAAACAGCTGACCAAACTGGAGCTGTGTCGTGCTGTGTGGCACGTTTTCCACTGGGAGAGCGCATGTTAGTGTTTGTTTGCATTGAAGCCTTGGTGCAGGGTGGCATTCAGAGATGTGCAACTCCGGGAAAAAGCAATTCCAACTCCACTTCAACTCCGGGCCAACTCCGGGTGGATCAACTCCGAACTCCTAATATCGCAATTCCAATGGAGTTTGTGATATTAGGAGTTCGGAGTTGATCCACCCGGAGTTGAAGTGGAGTTGGAATTGCTTTTTCCCGGAGTTGCACATCTCTGGTGGCATTCTTCCATTTCAATTTTTGTTCAAAATAAATCCCAGTCTTCAAATCTCACTGTTCTTGGTTCCCTTATTGGATATTTATAGAAAGATACTTTCTTGTGAACCTTTCCAGGTGGGGAACAACTTCAGTCGTGATTTTAACAGGTAATAATTTAAACTCCTTGGCTCATTTCCATCGAGACACGGTTTGATTGTCAGCTTTAGCTTGATTGGTTGTTTGGTTAAACACGATGAATAAGTGGTTTTTATAAATAATTGTTTAAGTATGGTTCTTTACCAATCCAAGATCAGCATGTTTCTATTGCAGTCTTTTTTTTCAAATTTCGGGCTGGTAGAGAGGGACTTTGTATAGAGAGTGTGTGAATTGATGCGCGTTCTCAACTAATTCTTTGCTCGGACAATTTATCGATTGATTGACTGATTGCGGGCGATGATGTGTCTGCACTCTAATTGAGAGTGAAAAACGATGTCTCATTCTTTCGCTGTCGATTACTCATCGGTCTTGCCGATGCTGTTGTGCCTTCTTCCTAATTTCTAATTGTCTTACTTTACTTTTCAGGTTTTTTCTACTTCTTCACGCCAATTAAAAGGAATAATTGAAGGAGTGAACAATGGCGTCTTTGAAGAATCTTCCGCCCTGCCCGGACAATCTGAAACCGATGCTGCATTTTTTGAAGGCAGCCGTGGAACATGACAACCGGGACCCGGTAGTGGCGTACTGGTATGTACCATTCTCATCTGCCATATATAAATGGATATGAATGTGAACAATCCTCTCACCATATTGCGACCCCACAGGTTGCGCTATCACGCTGTCAAAGTGGGCATTCGAATTGACAGCAAGAGCCCGCCGGCCAAAACCTTTATCAACGGTGTGATGACCGCGGTAAGTTCCCGCTTTTGTTTCTCTCCCTGTTTTACTCTATTTCCTCTTCTGAATCTGAAGATAATATTGTGCACTTGTCTGTCTTCTCTTATATTTCTTCACGACTTTCCACATGTCTGTCTTCTTACGTTCAAGCGCCAAGTTTGACGTTACTCTCCTGACTGCTTCTGTTGTGACTGCTTATGTTGTGACTGCTTATGTGGTGACTGCTTCTGTTGTGATTGCTTATGTTGTGACTGCTTCTGTTGTGACTGCTTTTGTAGTGATTTATGCTGTAGTACTTCATTTTGTCTATATTGACTTGAAAAGAGCTATCGATTGAGTTACTACTACCGTGCATATATACAGTTGTTGTTAATATGGCAGCTAGAGACGACGAAGAAAAATCTCAAGACCAACGAGGCCGTGACCACAGACATCGTCGCTCAAGCCCACGTGGAAAATTACGCACTGAAGTTGTTCGGCTGGGCTGACGCCGAAGATCGCGCGTCGCACTTCAATCGAGATGTCATTAAGGCCTTTTACACAGTCGGATTGCTGTTTGACGTGCTGACTATCTGGGGTGAACTGACGGACGATATTAAGGAGCAGCAGAAGTATGCCAAGTGGAAGGCCGCATATTTGCATAACTGTTTGAAAAACGGCGAGACCCCGGTTCCAGGCCCCGTCGGCGGCTTAACCGATGAAGACAATGATTTGCTGGCATTGACCATGTAAGTTCCGGGGATCTTTTGTTCTTCAGCAGGCAGGCAAGGAGGCAACCAGACAGACAACAGACAGACAGACAGACAGACAGACAGACAGACAGATAGACAGATAGACGGCAGACAGACAGACAGATGAGACAATTCTATTGACTTTTTCTTCTCCTGAACTGGCTCGTTTTATACAAAATGTGCAATCCCATATTTCCGTTGCAGTGGTCAAAATCAAAATCCCCCAGCAGCCGGAGGAGCTATTCCTCCGGCAAATGTCGCTTCCAGCTATATCCCACCGGCCTCGCAGGATGACATTGGCAGCAACTCTTTAGTGTATGACGACCAGCCATTCGTGCCCAAATTACCCACCAAACCTCATACCCATACCAATTACCCGGTCGCACCGCCGAGGGGCGGGAGCTCGAACCCGCCACCCATCACCTCTCCGTCATGGGAAGCGCGCCATGACGTTGGACTGACCAGCGTCACCGGCGTGAAGCTCTCCTCCAACGACCTGGCCAATGCCCAAAAATACTGCAAGTACGCCGCTAGTGCGCTTCAGTTTGACGATCTTCAGACCGCGACGGATCTTCTAGAGAAAACACTGCGCTTACTGAAGACTGGTCGTGAAAATTGAGAGGGTTTATCAGGCAATTCGATGACATCAGTTTCGACAGTGTTTTCACTTTTTTTTATTTCGGTTTGCTCGAGCCATTGACGCATATCAGCACGCTTTCCAAACTGCTAAAGGGTTCTTTTCTTTTTTTGTCACCATTCAACTTGTGAATATTTTCAATCATAACCTTCTCAGAGGCGGAGACATCATCTGTAAAGACCACGAACAGGGAAGTAATGTCCCGTTGGACAAAATTTCACCGAAAAGAGAAGACACTTCGAGATTACTGTACAAATCAAGACAATACAAAACGCAACGGAATCAATGAGCAAACTTACAGTATCATTAAATCCGTATATGAATACGGAGACTGATGTCTACCGTAGCAGTAACTTTTGGAGATTTAAATATACTCACTCATAATCATCAATCAAATCAAACGCATCGAAAGGCTGCTCTGCATCCCCGTCAACCATCGGGATCATCGCACTGCCTCCAGCAGCGATCTCTTCCGGTAAAACTCCAATGGGTTCCGCAGTAGTCACTGGCTCTTTTGGTTCTGCCGGTTGAGAAATGATGTACCACAAATCGCACGAAAAACTCGAAGCGGACTTCATACCTTCAGTCGATTCAGTTGTGTCAAGCGCGACCGTCTTCACCATGTGCGCACCGTTTCCTTGGGCGCCTTGACCCAAGACACCATTATTGCTGCTGAAATCTGCCTCTTCTTTCTCTTCCTTGTCTTTATGCCCCGGCGCATCGCAGTCATCGCGCTCATTGTCGGGCAGACCTTCAACATTTTGATGGTAAGAGACGAGAAAGTCGTGGATTGCTTCGCATTGGATTTGACCGCTAAGCTTCTGGAAGCGCCGCTCTAATTTCGGATCGTCCGGTAGACTAGGATTCTGCTCTCCAATGCCGTCGTACCGGACAGTACCGTCATCCACCGGGTCGGTGAACGCGGGGATGCTATTTCGGTTGGACAGCAACTTCCGGAAACGTTCAATCTGCTCCAGCAGATTGATAAAGACAGCCTCCGCACTCAACTTCCTGCCAGTTTTGCTGTGCACTAGCGATATGCCATATCTCTCCGCGAGGTATTTCATATGATCCTTCACTGTTTTCTCGGTGATGCATTTTTTCTCACTGATGCCTTTCGCCTCGGTGCTGCCAGCCAGACCTATGTTACCTTTCTCCGTGATGCCTCCAAAGTTTTCCCGTACGTTCTTCGTTAATATTTTGTTCAATTCCTCAAGGCCAGATCCTCGGAAGCTGCAGTGAGAGAACGATCAACTCCAACTGAGAAAAAACCAAACACGGAGAAACAAGTCACATAAGTCCAGCAGACACGCAAAAGTGTCATAGGAAGGCAGACACCAGCTAAACGCAAACAGCTAAATCAACGAGTGCAAATACACCTACCGAAAGTTATCCCAGCCCAAAACAGCTTCCTGGTCGCCAGAGTTCTCATCGAGCTTGCACAACTTCACAATCTCTTCTAGCACTTGGCGACTCTTGACGCGAAACTCCTCCAACTCCTTCACATAAGCTTTCGAGTCGGGCGTATTAGTGTCCAACTGATCAATCCGCGCGTTGAACTTGCGATTGAGCTTCTGCAACTGTTTCAAGCGTGCCCTATCCACCAGAGAGAGCTTTGCGATAGCGGATAGCGGTACCACTTCTTCATGCGGCTCGACTTCCTCCTCTTCATCAGAATCATCATCGTCGGAAACAGTCAAACCGGATGCTGGAACGCCGCCAGACGTTGACGGAATCAGCTCCGGAATGGGTGTCTGCTTCGATGTGGCGGCAAATGTCTGTGTGATCTCCGAATTCGTGCAGTCGGAGTTATCTGAACAAAAATAAACAGAATTATCAAAAAAAGTAAAGGCTAACGGAAACCAATCATGAACATTTCGGACATGGAATCCTGCTGACATGCAAACAACGCTCAGTCCGCGGTAACATTACTGGCCACGTACCTGAGGATGAGGCTACGCCGGAGTTCGGTTCGGCGGGGTTATCAATCGATGAGAGACCAATGCTTCCCGAGGACGGACTACTTAATGCTACGACGGGTAAAACATTTTCCGCGGATTCCGGAGTTATTTCGGCTGGGACGACTCTGATAATTGTAGTCACCGACGCTCCTTCCCCCACGCTGTTGGCTTCACTGATTCTGGAAGGTTCCAAAAACCCTTTTCCAGAAGTGCCGTTTGGCACGGCAGATTCTCCGACGATCGCAACGCCCTCCGTTCATTCGATCATCGCAACGCCCTCCGAATGACTGACACCGGTGGATCCGACAGTCGGAGTAATCGAGAGCTTCTTAAATACACCTTCGAATTTATCACCGTCCGACGGCGAATCAGGTTGCTTTCGCTTTTCACCAACTGCAGAAGAATTGAGTCGATAAATAAAACCTCGAAGTGAGCGCGCTTAAACTCATCCGGGGAGGATCCATCATCGTCTATCAAGTAAAATACCGTTTTCCGTGTTGTGGATCCTAAGAATTTCACCCGGTGGCAAGCTTTCCAGTGTGGTCTCTGGCGGGATCCCGGTTACAGCAGCTGAAGATTGAACGGACACCTCCCCCGAAGCACCTGCAGAGTGGAGAAGCGGTGAAAAGATCTGTGGTCTTGGTCTGAACAAACAGTAACAGGGACGAGAATTTTCGCCCGGTACGATTGCGGCTTTGAGTTGTTTATATATCCACATAGAAATATACCCGATTCGAATCGGGACATTTCAGCAGCAACCGAGGAGACATTCATGTCGGAGTTCATACTAATCGACCGGGATGGAGCTATATCCATGACAGTCACCTGTGACATTTTAAATACGGCGGCTGAAGAATCTCCAGCAGAAGCAGCGTCCGCCAACATTCGTTTACCGACAGCGGATGAAGCGGATGGAATCTCTGATCAAAACTTAAAAGTTGGGCAATTAAGAATAATAGTAATAGCGTACTCCCACTCCTATCCAAACCAATGATTCAATCCAGCCTGGACTGCAAACAATCGACGGCTAATCAAACAATCAATCAGTAAGTTGGAAGAGCAACTCACTTGTCTCAGCAACGATTTGCACTTCATTGTCACTGTCGTCATCCACTACCAACACGACATCTTGAGAATCCGCATTCACTGGCCTGTTGCGTCTGCGAGCCAGCAAAGCGCTACAAAAGGCATGACGGAAATGAGACCCATCGAATTATTCTTGACAAAGCAGATTTTTCTTACGGGCTTGGAATGTGTTTGGCCGCTGAAGGGGTCGCCATAACCTGCAAATGAGAATGGGAGAAAATCTGCACTGCAGCAACTAGAAAGAAAGAATTAGGTTCGATTTCGCGGACATAATCCTCCCGAATGCCGGTTGCGTCAAGCGCTAATTATGGCCACTAGGAAGGTTGACATAGGAGCAAGTTGTGAAAGAGTCCTGAGATTCGAACGGTCACGTGAGTTTGTTTCTACCGAACCGTTTGCTCGGAGTGGACTGTTGCTACTTTGGAGTTTGAGACAGTAAAGTAGAAACGACACTGTGACGTCATTCGAATATCAGGACTTTCACTGTAGTCTCGTACTGTATCAATTGTAAATTGCAATCCACCAATCAACAGCGCGAAGGAGTTAAAAGACGGCATCCGTTTCCTAAGCAAATGAACACTAAATTAATATGTAGAACCGGATAGTAAATGTATGGCTTGTTGGTGCCGGAATAGCGAACGTCATGCTTTTGGCATTGGAACAGGGAGAACAAAACGATGCGGCGTCGTCGCGTCATTCTGCTGCTTGTTTTTTCTGACTTTTTTGTGGGAAAAAGTCGATTATCAGGAACGGATTTGCATTTCGTTTCTTTTACGCCTGTCCTGTCGGCCCCTCCTCTTAGTGGAATTGGACATTTGTTGTGGTTACATCGGATATGTTTAACGATTTCTCCCGCGTTACATAAAAATCACAACAAACGACTTCGGATTAATAATCTGTCATTTTTGTCGTCGCCATACACGACTGAACTAACTGTTGTTTTTTTTAAATTCAGCTTTATTAAGCAACAGCTGAAATGATTGAAATAACATGTAATGATCGACTGGGAAAGAAAATCCGGGTCAAATGCAAGTAAGTTTTGGATTTTCATAGTTGAACTCAGGCTGTTCGCTTGCTTGCATGATTGTCGGTCGGTCTCTGCTTATTTGTCGATTCATAGATCGATTGATTGATTACGGCTTGCTTGCTTGCATGATTGTCGGTCGGTCTCTGCTTATTTGTCGATTAATCGATCGATTGATTGATTACGTCTTGCTTGCTTGCATGATTGTCGGTCGGTCTCTGCTTATTTGTCGATCAATTGATCGATTGATTGATTGATTACGGTTTGCTTGCTTGCATGATTGTCAGTTGCTCTCTTCTCATTTGTTGATCAATCGATCGATTGATTGCGGATTTTTGGCTTGGGTTTTACGTTGACGATAAGGATTCGTTATTTTAAATCACTGAGCGCAAAGAGCAAGGGATCTTTTTTTGTTAAAATACTAATTTTTTATTGGTTTTAGTTCGGATGATACCGTTGGTGACCTGAAGAAGCTGATATCAGCCCAAACTGGCACTCATTGGGAGAAGATTGTGTTGAAGAAATGGTACACGATCTATAAAGACCACATCACCCTGGAAGACTGTAAGTCCATTTCGCCTCTTTACTGATCATTGTAATTGTATGTTCTAATTCCATGCCTCTGACTGGGTCTCGATCTAAATGTTCTCTCCCTTTGTTTTTCAGACGAAATTCACGACGGGATGAATTTGGAATTGTACTACCAATAAGCTGACGGAGATGTCATCTGCTGACGGACATGGCATCTGCTGACGGACATGTCATCTGCTGACGGACATGTCATCTGCTGACGGACATGGCATCTGCTGTCTTGCATGTCATCTGTCCATGGACATTGGCTGCGGTTTTTCCTCTGGCATCTCGCACCTTGTAATTCAACTCGGGAATATATCAAATTATTAAATCGTTGATATCATTGTTTTCTTACTTCTTTCGGTCATGTCAGAAGGTGTACAATATTTCTTTCACTTCCTGTCATTCATGTTATCGACACCATGATGAAAAATAGGCCACGAATCAGATTTCCTGGATGCCGATCAAATCTGGAATCCTCTTCCTTCTTGGAGAGAATGATGGCTTTTAACTTGAGAGATTTAAATATTACACATACGAGCTTCTCAAGTAGGTGCCGACTTCGAAAAGTGTATAAAAACATTGGTTCAATGGATAAAAGTAGGTATAAAAAACTATTTTTTAGAAAAAAATGAATAAAATAAAATATAGAACAAAAACATGGAACAGTGAATAAGGGCTAATCATAGATCAAATCAATGACTGGTATGTGAATGAAAAAGCAAATGCGGAAGAGCAGGAAGAACGGAGATGAAAGTAAAATCAGTACTTTCCATTGATGATCACTAATACACACATGGCCACAATACTGGGTGCTTGGCTCAAACCCGATTTTGCTTGCGTCCAGCTAAAGAGTGGTTCGAACTCTGCCACCCAGTAATCTGGCCACGTGTGTATCCACGCCTTGTTCACTCAGGAGTCATGATCACTGAGTTCCCCATCCTCGTCCGGCAGTTCCGAGAGCGGCTTGTCTGGATCATCGTCAGTTGTCACCGTTTGAACGCCGATGTGGTCAGTTTGGTCCGTCTCTTTCAAGTATCGCGTCCACAAAGTCGGATACATAGTGAACAAGACTTTCCCCTCGATTCGGCGTTCCTCCAGGCCGGTTGCCAGCCACTGCAGGAATCCGATCGACAGTTTCTCCCACGCATCTTTCGCCTCATCGTCCATACCCATCCACTGCTGGATTTCCAACAGCCGTTTCTTCATCGACGTTACCGCTTTAGTCAGCTCGAATTTGCCTTGGCCCGAGGGACTCTTCTTTGTGACCTTGAATTCCGAAGCGGCATTTTTGGCCTTTTCTCTCAGAGCTCTGATGATGATATACCTGGATGAAACAAACGTTTATTCCCAGTTTTCTGCAACGGAACTCTTTCTCTAACGCATATTCCCTTGTCTATATGACTGTCGCTGCCTTGTCTAACCAGGCGGTTTCTTCACTGCTTGCAGGAATTAAACTCACCATATGGTTTTCTTCTTCAGCAGGCCAATAACGTCCCCGTTCTTGTCAACAAAATAAAGCACCTCCCCTTCGTAGCCGTGGCCACGACGAATCTTCAGCAGCTGGTCCGCTAGGTCAGCATGCAGTACTGCGTCATAACCGGTGACTTTCAGCTGAAATCGCTGGGCAATCTTCTGCCCGAAGTCCGGTGATATGCATATCTCCTCTTTATATCCCTCGGAAAAATCAGTTTTCGACCAGCTGATAAAGTACAGCTCCGGTGCCGGGAGATAGGAGAGATCCTCCACGTGTTGGTAATGCGGTAAAAGAATTTCCAGTACAGCAGTATACTAAGAAAACACAAAACATTTTGAGTTCTGGGACGGACGGCAGGCATGATGGAAGAAGCCAAAGAGAGGAAACAACGCAAACCTTGGTATGGTGGAAGAAGCTAAAAAGAGAACAACGCAAACCGACATCCATCGCTTCGAAGAACCGTAAGCACGTGCTGGCGACCTACGCAAGTGTTCGAACTGCAACTCCGATTGCAGAGATGCGCTCATGAGATGAAATATATGTCGCTTAACTTACATCGCGAGCAACGAGGAAGCGAGACTCCGAGTACTTATCGATATCTTCCTGAGTCCGGAAGACGAGATGGACATTCTTCGAACCGGCAATTATATAGAAGTCGTTGCCGAACCATCTCACAGCAAAGTGCGCCGCCTCTCCGTTCATCTGAAAATAAAAACCCCGCCCTAATCATCAACTAATCGTCTATTGAATGAATAGAACGATCAATCAAATTATTAGACCAGTTGTTCAGCGCCATCTACCTTCTTGGTGCAGATGACGCGTTCGGCGTGGGTAATCGGTTTCGTAAAGTACTTTTGCCACTTGAATCCGTCCCCAATATCGCGGTCATCATCATCCCCCAAGCCGCCTAAAAAAATAAGTTGACTGATGGAATGAAACTGGAGAACCAGTAACCTCGGTCGATTTCTATTTGACTCAAGAAAACACGCCTACCGGCGTTATGAAAAAAGTCGACCTAACCTGCACTACAGTACCAAGTTTCAAATTAAAACTATTGCTCAGATCATGTATTACTCTCAGGTGAAATGATAATATGAAAATCGAAGGGGCACCAACAACTACGAAATGTTGAACTTCACTTCACTAGACTACAAATAAGTTTACCACCGCACTCTGCGTTAGAGATAAATTTCCAGGCTACACAATCGTTGATTTGCTGATTGACTACGCTGCTTACCGGTAAACTTCTTCAACGCAAAAATCACACAATCCGCAGAGTATTCCCCCGTCTTCTTATTTTTTATCTCCAATATACAGTTCCCTCGCGCGACGCACTGCCTGAAATCTTCACTCTTGTCGTAGACTTTGTCATCCGGACCTACCGAAATAAGACATGACAGATCGAACACCGAGCGAATCCAACAATCCAACAATCACCGCGTCACCGGTTCTGTACCAGTGCAGCAGTAAGAGGGAAGGGCCCTGGAATGGGCCACTGGTGGCAGGGGGCGCTCTGTCGCAAATTAATGGAAAAACAGATGAGTTACTGCATAGGCAGCGACCTCTATAGTGAGATTTTTCCAACTATCCAATCATTTCATTTTTTAAACATGTTCCCACAACTTTTTTTCTTATTTGATACGCGTTCTATCGGGGTTATCGATTATTCTTTATCGTTTAGGACCTTGATGATAACCAAAACCTGTTTGAAAGTTCTGATTCCAGGGTGGCCCATTCCAGGGAACAGGAAAGTCAAGTGGCCCATTCCAGGACGCCTCCCTCGTGCTCGTACCGGAAGCAAGATAACACGACGGCTTAAGACCATCAATCAGTAAATCGATCAAGTGACTGCACCTTTACTTGAGACCTTGACGTCTGTGAGATTCCCCTCCAAGTGGGCTGGTAGAATTCCAGCCGGAACCTTAAAAGTAACGGCTTTCAATTCCGTTTGGCGATGAACCCAAGACAGCCATTGCGTCGAGTTCTGTGTGCGATCCTCCTGTGAGACTTCATCGAAAAGGCACCGGCGAAGCTTGCTGGTGTCAGTGGAATCCACCAGTTCCTTGAACAATTCTTCGCGGGAGATCAAGGTAGCCATTTTATTTCTTCCCACGGAACCAATGGAAAATTATAATAATTTATATTAAATAATGAAATGACTGGAGAAAAACCGAAAAGATGGCTGAGTTCAGCGACGCAAAGTTATACAGTGTACAATTAAGTGCTCAACCATAATGACAAATAATAATACAAATGCTAATGACATAGCGAGAGCAAATCTCGACAGATACACGCAGGCAAAGTGGAGAGACGAGTGATAAATGACGCTAAATGTGGGGCCACACCGACATTTTCGCTTGCTAATTTGAGAGTTTAACAACATTTAGAAAAATATAGTATTTTGATTTCCTATTCCAAATAATTTATTTAGTTGACTTTAGACGTCGAAATATTGTTTCTCCAGAAAACTCAGACAAATGACGTCATATCGAGTGCGGTACCGGAAGTAGTGGCGTGATTGGTGGATCGGTGTTACGGCCACGCCTGATGACACACCCTCACCCTCATATCAGCTGATTTTCACTTGTTCGCGTGGATGATTCTTGGCATCAATTCAATCAACTTGCAACTTCAGCGTTTTGCAGCCCTGGACTGGAGGTTTTGCACGAATTGGTTCTTTGCAAAACAAA
>LRSR01011607.1:0-10822 GCA_001579985.1 Hypsibius dujardini
CTTACTTCTACTGCATTTCAAAAATGCGTAAAAATGTGCTCTTGCTCTCTCCGTTAAGAAAAGTTCCCCGTTTCCAAAACTTGTATTTTTAAAAAATAAAAAACTCTTCAGAGGTGGTATATAGAGGGCGCTATACGTGTTACCATCTGCCGTTTAGACTGATTGATGTATTTGGAGGAAAGCAAAAACGTTTGAAATTATGCATGCAAAGAATCCCTGTGACATTGTCGATTGATTAATTGATTTTGCAATAAGTATGAAAAACTTCGTAGGATTAAATTTCGATGCGAGTGCTCAATTTTTAAATCATTTTCGTGTCAGCACAACTTATTTCACTTTAACGAAGTTTTCAGCTTATTGTACTACACAAGTTTATAGTACGAATATGGATGATTTCGAACTAGTTTATGATAATGGGCTGCCTTGTGATGTTTCCGTGACTGATGAGGAGCTGATGGTGCTTGACGATCGGCTGATGGATGTGGACGAACCAGACAATTCGGCGCCCGAATCATCTTCCCACGAACTGTTTGAGCCAAATTCCGACCATGGAAACCTCAAGCGGGGATCTGGATGGAAGAATGCACCAAGTCTGGAGTACAAGATGCAGGCGGTTGCGTATTGGAAGTCCGGGAAAAAAAAGCGATTATCTCTTCCAAACGTTCAGAACAGATTCGTACTAGTGACATCGAAGTCATTGCTTTTTAAATGGGCTCAGCAAATTGATCCGAAGTCACGACTGGGAAAGATGCGAAGAATTTTTGAGATTACCAAGGCAGCGTTTGATAAGGTAAGTTCTACTTGTGCTTGATTGGTTGATTTGTTTCAACGTGTTGCCACATTTTTATCGTGCGCTCAAACGATTGATTGATTAATTGATAATGCATATGCAGGCAGAAGGCGAACTTACCATCATCCACGACTGCGACCTCACCAAATGGGCTAGAGATGCGGCGGGGGAGGTTGAGCTGAGTTCTTTCCGAGTCTCCAAACACTGGATCCAGCGCTTCAAAAAGCTGAACAATATTGGCGACAGAAAAATCACTGAATACGTCACGCGGAGGATGGTAGAGAATGAGGCGGACCGTTACATCGCTGCGGCTGATTTTGTGCAGTATGTCAAGGAACTCATCACGTCGTACGGACCTGACTGCGTGCTGAATGCCGATCAGAGCGGCTTTCAATACGAAATCCATTCGGGGAGAACGTTGCGGACGCGCGGTATAATTTGTCTGTCTGTCGGTTGATTAGTGGGTCGGTTTGTCGGTCTGTCTGTCGGTCTGTCTGTCGGTCGGTCTGTTTGTCTGCGTATCTACCTGCCTACATGTCTATGTTTCGGAATGCCTCTGCTTTTACATGTATTGTCAATCATTGTTTAGTCCGACTTTCCGACCTTTTAGGTACGAAGAAAGTGAAAGCTTGTGTCCAGTCGATTTCCAAGATGACGCATTCATACACAATCATGCCCATTATTGATGCCAACGGCAAGTTGTTTTCGCCTCTTTTCATTGTGATGAAGGAGGTGACGGGTGACACCTTCGGTCCTCAAGTCCAGCGGGATCTTTTTACGGCGCCTAATATCCTGGTCACTGCGTCCAGTTCCGGCAAGATGAAGAAGGAGCACCTCAAGGTGTGGTTGGAGGAAGTTTTTTTCCCGCATGTTGGTGATCGGACTGTTCTTGTAATTGATTCGTGGTCCACTTACAAGAATACGGCGCTGTTGGACGCTGCCACACCTGAGGGTCGCCACGTCCAAATCGTCACCGTTCCACCTAAAACCACGCCCTTGTGCCAGCCGTTGGATGTCTTCGGTTTCCGAATGTGGAAAACCTTTGTCCGAAAGATCTGGGACTGGGTTGTTCGTGACGACATCCAGTGCGAACTGCACCTGCGGAACGCGGCGCTAAAACTGCAGTCATTGGTGCACAATCAGTTCAGTAGTCCGCGTTTCCGGGAAATGTGGAAAGTTGGGTGGACACACCCAGGGTATTTTGAGAACGATGAGCATGTAGAGTTTAAGACACCGTCTCAATTTTGTTTCGAAAGTGATGCTGCAAAGGAGAACCACCGGTGTTCGGTGGCTCCATGCGAGAAGACTCACTTTTTGACGTGCGCTTGGTGTAAGGCTACCTTGTGTTTCGAGCACTTTTTCCAGTGCAATCATTTCTGCGAAGTTATAAATTAGAGGTTCCGGTTTCTGTGTGTTTATGTTCTATCTTGATTAACAATTGAATCTAGTCAACATATCATTTTATCATGATGTGACGCTGCTATCTGATACCTATGCTAGAATACGGTCAAACAGCATAATTCAGCAATCAATCAACATAAACTGTGGTAACATAAGTAGCCCCCTCTATGTGCCACCTCTGAAGAGTTTTTTATTATTTTAAAATACAAGTTTTGGAAACGGGGAACTTTTCTCAACGGAGAGAGCAAGAGCACATTTTTACGCATTTTTGAAATGCAGTAGAAGTAAAAGATTTTGGGTCACAGAGTGGGGGGAGCCCCTTGTAAATAACATTGCAAATAGCTCAGTGAAAAGCAATTTCTGAAAATGAGTTTTCAAATCCAAAATTTACAAGCCATCCAGCCCAATCAAAATGAATTAACCATTCTTCCTGTCATGAAGCAGTATTGCGGTGATGCAAATATTATACCGATTCACGCCAATAATTTGAAAAGCAAACTGACTGCTGTTGACAATGAAAAATGGGCTGAAAAAAGGCAAAAATGTCGTTGTCCTCGGCAAAAAAATTAGCAGAGATTGGTTTATTCGAAGGGAAGTTAACACGGCAAATTAATAATAATGAATTTAAAACGAAAAATGAGAATGAGAATGATGAGAAATCTTGTGACGTAAATTTGAGATTTGTTTCCATAATTTAAGTGTTACTCAACAATTAATTTAGAGATAGGGTACAACCAAGGAGAAGCAAATAAAAAAATTAAACATAAAACAACTTTTACGGTACCTGAATACCCGAATAACAGTTTTGTTATGCCAGAATGTTTTTTGGACTGAATTTTGCGTCGGTAACGGTTAGAAAATGCATTGACCAAAGTTTAGGAATATAAAAATCCAGTTAGTTTTTTCTACTTGGATGATCTAAATACATTCTGTTAAAATTTCGACGACCATACTACTGAAGTAGGCAAAATACTCCGGCGCCTCGATCCAAATTTGAAAATAAATTATTGAGTCCAGATTTGGTTTTAGGGAATGTACCTTTCTGGGACTCGAAAAAGAGGTCGCCCCAATGAATCAAAAAATAAATGTGTACAAGAATATTTAAAGCCACAGCTAGCCATTTCAACGCTCAATTAAAACAGATTAAATCGGATCTGATCGAGGAGGCTAACGACTTTTTGATAGACGGCCATCTTGGCCGAGATAATATGTATAGTTAGAGCTTAAAAACTACTGGCCAGAAAAAATTGCCACCCAAACTTTGACAGCGGCGACCGCTAAAACCGCGTTTATTTTAGGTAATAAAGTATCTGCACAACACGTTATGTTCGATGAACGTTTTATTGATTTAGGCAGTCATTTCACCGGCGCTAACGTACAGCAAGCCTTTTTTAAAGACATCGTAGAATGCCCTAAATCATAGAATGAAATACGGGCACACGCACTTTCGGTTGATTAAACAGTTTTTTCAATTAATTAAATTATTTGAAATAATAATTTATTGAAAACATTGAGAAAGAAAACAAGAAATTAGAGAAAAAATTGAATGGGAAAAACCTCAAATGCAGAGTTCTTTTCAAGTGCGGAGTCGGTCTTCTTCTTTTGCAGGTGCTGTCGAAACACCAACCGTCGTTCACCAAAACGACCGCCAACGGACTATCTGGGTTCAATTTTTCCTCTCCCTCTGACCGTCTTCTACACGAACCCTGTGTTTTGACAGCAAATTGAGGACTGCCAGTCACCTCCGTCCAGGCCGCCCAGTTCCATTCTCTTTTCTTTCCGACGAACCAAGTCCGCCGACACGCAAAACGGTCTCAACTCCATTGTAATGAAATTCAACGTTACGGAGGGGGTTGTTCACCTATCTCCACACCTATGCGAAGAGCCGAGGTTGGCTAAACGCAAACCATAACGCTTTCGTCGCGGCACCCATTCAAGCTTGCCCGACCGCGTCCACAAACTCTCATTTTGAAGAGAAAAGGTGGTACGATTCATCATCATCATCAAGTTATTTTGTCATCAAGTTATCCAAAACCGTCAACTACTCTTATTATTTGGTGAAAGAGGTATAAAGGGTTAAAAAAAAGATATATGTATGCCAATACGCGAAAAAAAACTCCAAAAATCTCGTCTATGAAGAGACAGTTGTGTTTCATCATCACTACGTTCGTTGAAATCATCATTATCCTGAGCATCAACGTTATTTTCGACTCTGTTCTTCTCATTACCGACAGCCTCATTTCGTCTCTGACGTCAGTTTGAGGGGAGATGTCGCGAACAATTTCATGTCTGGTCTGGCGGACGTCAGTTACCTTCTACATAGTGGTTGCTTACTGAGGCACACAGTGGATGCTCATTGTGGCAAACAGTGGTTGCTCATTGGGGCGCGCGTGGTTGTTTACTGCTGCGCGCACAGTTGTTACTTGTTGTGCACAGTTGCTCACCACATCCCACGGTTGCTTACCCACCGGTCATGTATACTGCATGTTTACTTGATGTTTGTAGGTTGTCGGAAGTACAGCCTAACCGGGAATGTTCGGTTAAACGATTGTTATCTGCGCGAGCCTGTGTGCCGCGACTGATTTTCTATTTCAGATACTCGTAATGCGTGTTTTTTGTAGTCAGTCTTTTTTATTGTTCATTCTTATATACAGTAGCTTCTGGGTCCTGATCGTTTTTTTCCTTTTCTTTCGAAGCTCACGCTCTTCATTGTTTTATTCCATTCAGCTTTGTAACGCCAATTGTTTCTGATTAATACGAAACTTCCACCTCTGGTCTTTTACTTTCTTTGTTCTTCAAGCAGTATAAAGTAGAGGCGAAACTGGTCATTCCAGTTTTCCATGTCAATTTATGGGCGTTAAAATTGTTTGTGGCAGACTTCTGACTTGACCGTTGTTGTTATTAGATTAATTCGACTACTCTCCGCCTTGAAAAGAAGAGGCGTTTGCGAGGCTGTTTGTCAGCTAATTGACGTTTCATTTGGGCGCTGTTTCGATGTGCAACAGAAGTACGGTTTAGTCCTCATGGCGAATGAGAAATCAAGGCATTAACCAGTTTAAAATTCTTTTGTTTATTCCATTTCCAAGAAGTATTCTTTGACATGATGTGTTTCTGTAGTATATGTGGAGCTCTATATGACTCCCAATTATTTACCTGCAAAAGCGTCACTATCTCTCCGGCTTCATACTTGCATTCGGACAATCACTGCTCTCATAATTCTTGTCGTGGGGAGGATGCCAAATATCAAGTCATTCACGCTCTCCCTTTGCTTCTGCCTCTAGTTCCATAACCACCTTTTTACTGGTCGGGACTTCATATTTAAATTAGACCAAGCGAATCTCGTCCATCGAGACGGAACCGTTGTTTTTGCGGGGCCGCCAAAAAAAGTCATCGTTCCCGATATCCAGTCTGCCTCGAGGTACCAGTTGACTGGTCTGACAAGTCAACCAGTTGATTGGAAAGGAAATTTGTGCTTGTACACACTCATTCGGATTTATTCCTCGCTCTAAGCAGTTCACTCTGATGGCTTGAGAACCTATCTGTCGGTCACGCGTGCAGAACCAGACTCACTGCTCTTGCCACTGTCTCGAGGAGTGCACTGTTTTCAAGGAGCGGATTAATTGGTTTTTTATTGACTCCTCCTGCCGTTTTGTGAGGCGTAAAAGCACGCTCTCGACGCTCAGAAATACTTCCGAGATCATGTTCGTGCGCTTTGCAAAAACAAAAGACTAAGCTCGTGAAAACCAGTTGCGTCAGTGGATGGCGTCAGAGCGTATATCGATATAGTCAAAGCCACTACCGTTACTGAAGGTTCCACGTCAGCCCCATAGGATCCACTGCTGGTTTCGCTACCTATTCCTTCGCTTCGCTTACCGATCGTTATGCATCATTGCATCTGAGGAAAATTACGTTTACATAAGGGAGTTCGCCGTTTCGCTGATGAACTACAGGGTTGAGCTTGCTGACTCTAACTCTGCTTACAGATCTTACAGTAGCATCTTCCGTTTCGCCCATTGCCAGCTCGAAAGGTACAACCACTTCTTAACCCCGGTAATGCTATCAGCCAAATACCACGGTTAACTGCAGTGTGCAACCGTACCTTAGAACCCAGCCTAAAGTTAATTACATTCTATTTTACAGAAATATGTGTCTGAAGTATGGAATGATGTCATATAACCTTCCTCGGCCGAGTACATCGATTCGTAATTAGCATACGATCTCCACTTAACTTTTTCACAAAACGAAAAACTCTTTCGCGCTGATACATCGAGGGTGCTTTCACTGTTATCATTCAGCAAGTCAGTTGGTTGATCTATTCCTCTTATCTAAAAACACTACCGGTTCCAAGCTGTTAAAATGCAATTGATTAAATGATCGTTGTCCTTCTGTATTCACAAACGCACTTCGCTGTTTGGTTGAAAAATTA
Organism: Hypsibius dujardini; assembly: GCA_001579985.1. Classification (NCBI taxonomy): domain Eukaryota; kingdom Metazoa; phylum Tardigrada; class Eutardigrada; order Parachela; family Hypsibiidae; genus Hypsibius; species Hypsibius dujardini. The sequence goes on from LRSR01011607.1 coordinate 6,618, forward strand.
GGGATTTACATACCTCACAAGCATTTTGGTCACAAAGACAGGTTTTAACATGAAAAATAATCCTTAACCTATTTAAGTGTAGGATACGCCACGCCACCTACAGAGCGCGTTGACTCAATGCAAAATTCAGGAAAGTAATTAACACGATGACTCTTACTGATGTTTTTTTGTAGTAAAAAGAAATTTCCAACCATACTAAACAGTTACCATAAACGTACAACAGAGGATATTAAACGAGACAACTATCAGTAAAAAAAACAATCATCCAATCATCCAATCAACCAATCAACCAATCATCCAATCAACCAATCATCCAATCAACCAATCATCCAATCAACCAATCAACCAATCATCCAATCATCCAATCAACCAATCAACCGATTAAGAAGCGGGTAATTAACACATCCGTACAAAATAAGAAAAGCCTCACAGGACTTGCGGAAATCCCCAGTTCAGCCGCTGACGAAAGGGTACAAAAGACACACAAACACGCATAGATACGCCTGATTCCCCACAAAAAATAGCGCCCTCCCAGGAAGTGTTCGCAAACAAGTTGAGATGAAAGAGAAAAGTCTTCAAAAAAGTCGCACCCACGAATTCGTTTTCCCTTCTGCTTCCTCAGAGGATTGTGCACTTTATTTTCTTCCTGCCGCTGCCGGTCTTGGGCCTCTGCGTCCCGTTTTGCGTCTCCTTGCCGCGTTTAATTTCCCGCAGCAGTTCGAAGAAGGCCTTGTCGACGTTGAATTTGGTCCGCGCGGACGTCTCGATGTAAGGGACGCCCCACAGTTTGGCCTTCTCCTGCAGCACCGTGTCAGACACTTTGCGTTGAGCCTCCAGGTCGACCTTGTTGGCCACCAAAATCAACGGGATCTTCACCATGGATTTCACTCGAAATATCTGATCCTTGAGCTCTGTGAGGGATGGGAGAAACATAACGTATGCTCGCGATCTCAAGGGACAGCTAAGCCCCGCCCTCCCTCGGTATGGCCCCGCCCTCCCTCGGTATGGCCCTGCACTCAATTGAACTTCTAATCTGAGTCACTCTTCTCTGATTGGATCATTTTGTACAGTGCTTACTCTTTGTGCTTGATTGATTGATTGTGCTCTTCCGTATTTCTCCCTTTAGTGCTTACTTGTTGTGCTTGATTGATTGATTGTACAGTCGAGCTTTTCCGTACACTGAATAGGCTCGGCCCGGGTTGGTTAAAATTTACGGGTGGGGCAGAGAAATGTCCCTTAAGATTGCGAGCATACGGAAGTAATTAATTATTAAAATTGTCAATCATTGATTGTACCTTCGAGGGCGGTGAAGGAATCGGCATCGGTGAGCGAGAAGACGCACATGAAGCCTTCCCCGGTTCGAAAGTAATTGTCCCGGATGGCAGCGTAATCTTCCTGCCCCGCCGTATCTAGGATATCTACCGAAACCTGGATAGGAAAAATAGAGGAAATCAGTACTGACTTCGAGATAATCCATTTTTTGCATGCTCCATTTGGAATTAAACTCAAATCATACGCACGTGGCAAAAACCTCGCGCTAACCGAGTTAAGCCGTTAGACTCGCTCCCATTAGACCGCTGTACACACGGCCGAGATGAATGGCTTAACCCGGTTAGCGCAGCTTTCTGCCTCGTGTGTATCAGAGATGAATTTAAACAATAATTGACGTAACTATTTTTTGTTAAAAAAAACTAGCTAACAACTAAGTGCATTTATTACCATACCGAAATAAATTTGAGAAGTTTTTAATTAAAATTGACAGGCTGTGAAATAATTGAAAATCCCTCACAGTATCAGTCAATAAATCAATCGACTGATAGCAAAGTAGGAATCAACAGACATCCAATCAACCAATCAATCAATCGACTGATAGCAAAGTAGGAATCAACAGACAATCCAATCAACCAATCAAGCCCCAAAATAAACACACACACTCACCTCCTTCCCATCGAGGGTGACTTTTTTGCGGTAGGAGTCGGCCTTGGTCGGCTCATAATCCTCCACAAATTCGTCGTACATAAACTGCAGCGTGATGGCCGACTTTCCCACGCCGCCGCTGCCCACCATGATCACCTTGTGGACCTCCTCCGGGGTGCCTTTCTTACTGGCGGCTTGGGCCATTTTGAAAAATGTGCGAAAAAAGAAATGCCCCCCAGAAAAAGATAAACAAATCCGCCTCCTCCGCGTCCGCCGCTTTACTTCACGAAGACCCGGCGGTTCTTGATTGCGGCTGCGCTCTTTCTCCGCCAGACAAACAAATCCGATACAGACAGGAACGGGGGAGATTTAATTTTGTTTGGCGAGAGAGAGAGGAGGAATTTTTACGCATGGCAAACTTTAAAAAGAGTCCTAATTCGGGACCATTCACTGGAGAGAGGATAGCGTGTTGAAACAGATCGCTTCCACGCACTCATACTGCTGGTCTGAATAATACCACGCTAAACGATGAGATGCGTTAGGTGCCGTAAACTGGAACAGACCACGAGGTGCGTATCCCGGCACAGATCCACTCCCGTCAAGGTTTTCTACGCACCGATTCAACAGATGCAGCTCAACAGGCACTAGACAGTCAAGTATGAGGATGAGTCATCAGGGTTGGCTCGCGCGTCACGATGCCGGCGACAGATAAAATTTGCCGATGAGCGAACCGGCAATGTGTAGGTTGCTTGATTGACTGAAAGGGAACCCTGTCTGTCTGTCTTTCTATCTCTCAGTCAATCTGTTTGAAAGGGAACCCTGTCTGTCTGTCTGTCTGTCTGTCTGTCTGTCTGTTTGTGTGTCTATCTGTTCGTCAATCAGTCTATCGATCTGTTTGCCTGTCTGTCCGTCCGTGTACCTGTTGGTCTGTCTGACCTTATCACCGCCGGCTGAACTTTACTCGGACACATTAAAGTGCTGTTCCTCTTCAGGCACACTAATAAAACACCAAAACCGCTATTTGAATTGGGAGAATCAGTCAATGCTTCAGTCAGTCAGTGACAGCTGATCGACTCGGCAGACCAGTTATCTTACAGGCAGACGAGGGGAGTTCTGTCTGGACACTTCCGGGTAAGAGCAATTTATCAAATCGGAACAAAAAAGCAAACAACAAAAATACAAGAATTGATCGACTCAGGACTTTCCGGCCACTTTGGCGCCTGCCTTGGGGGGTGCTTTGGAGGGTGACTTTTGCGCTGTCTTCGCGCCGGTCCGCACCTTCTTGAGATCGTCTTCTGTGATTTCAAACTCAATCGTCGGTTTGTCCAACTGGAAGAGCAACGGAACAAATGTCTCTTCCGGCTGAGGCGTGACGTCGTCTTCCGGGTAGTGTGTCGGCATGGGTGGAGGGTTCTTGAGTGGGCGTTTGCTCCTGGCTACGGTGTCGAAGACGTAGCACCAGGAATTGGTCGCACCGGGAAACGTTCCCCTGATGTACATGACGTCGTGTGTTCTATTCATTCTCATAATCTGAAAAGAACAGAAACGGAACGTTTCCTTTTCAACCTTACTGTATGCCTGTCTGTCTTTCCGTCTGTCTGTCTTTCCATCTGTCTGTCTGTCTGTCTGTCTGTCTGTCTGTCTGCGTGTCTCTCAGTTTGTTTGCCTATGTGCCTACATGCCTGTTTTCGCGTCTGTCTGATTATCTGGCTAGTTGACTGGATGGCTATCTGTCTGCCAACATGTGTGGCTGTGTATCTCCGTGCCTGTATGCCCACCTGCCTGAGTGTCAGTCTGCCTGTATGCCCGCCTGTCTGTCATTCTGAGTACACCTCATACCTGCAGGCACCGCTGCATTTGATACTTGCCGCCCATGAATCCGGGCATCTTTTTGCCCTTCTTCACCTTGCTGTTATGCTGCAAAAACAACGAAACTGGATAGAACGCACAATTTATTAAACAAACTCATCGGCAAAGTGCTTACCGCGCCGTGGCCGATACTACCGGGTCTTCTGTGAAATTTCGTTGCACCATGAGTGGCTGGGCCGCCCTTGAACTTCCACCTTTTCATGACACCTTGAAACCCATGGTCAATCCTGAAGTGAGAGCATTGAAACAAATGAGCTTGTCATTCCCGGGGTAGATCGGTCTACTTGATGGATCCGCATAGGTTCCTTGACCAAACACGCCTCTTTCTACTTACAGTAAATGCCTGCATGCCTGTGTTTTCTATATGTCTGCCTGCCTGCCTGCCTGCCTGCCTGCCTGCCTGCCTGTCTGTCTGTCTG
>LRSR01011616.1:0-16562 GCA_001579985.1 Hypsibius dujardini
AGAAAGAGTTCTTCAAAAACAAGTACATCTCCGTCAAGCGGAAGGCCGAACTCGCCCGGAACCTCCTGCTCTCAGAACGGCAAGTCAAGATCTGGTTCCAGTAAGTACGCTCATTGCTGTCTGACAATTGTCTACCTTCTGCCTGTCTGGGTGTTGTCTGTCTATGTTTCGCCATATGGTTGAGTGTCTGTCTGTCTGACGACTAAGCTGTTCTTGCACCATATTGTTGAATGTCTGACTGAATAAGCCCTCATTTGCTTAACTGTCTGTCTACGCTTGCGGCCTGTTGTTGCCTGCCTGATTGAATCGTCCGTTGTCTGCCTGAGTGCTAGTATTAACTGTTTGTCTGATTCGGCCTGTAATTGTGCATGTCTGCCTGGCTGTGCTTGAATGCCTGGAAGTATCTAATATTCCTGTATTGTCTGAATTGCAGAAACCGCCGAGCGAAAGAACGCAAGCAGACCAAAAAGCGAACAGACCCCTCGAGCAGCCCCTCCAAGACAGGTTCCTGCAGCGGCGCATCGGTCGCAGGCACTCCCACTTCCTCCTCCACCGGCAACACCTCATCGTCATCCTCCGTTCACCCCGGCAACCTGATGGGCCATCATCATCCAGCGGCCGCCAACCACATCATGAGCCATCACCATCATGTAGTACCGTACGAAATGGAGCGTTACTACACCGCCGAGAGCAACCGGAACTACCTCAAGGGAGAGGTATGAACGGCAGGCATGACCATCACTGAAGTGCGCAACCAGGTGGAACAGAATTTACATTACCGCGCCGTCGATTCCGGACTTCGACGGACTAACGCATGAAAAATTAGCATTTTCTTTTTTTATCGCTGTTTATGAGAGTAGCCCATTTATTTGCATATACCCATTATCATTGCTCGCATGTCTTCACTTCTTCTCTCTGCTGCTTTAGCTTTGAAACGAAATACTCAGCGTGTTTTTTTTGGTTCTGCTCGTCGTTAGGACTGATTTTTATCTGCCCAATTTGGATCTGCGTAGTACCCATTTTGCGCCAAGCTTTGCTGTTTTGTATACTTCGCGTATATGACATGTAAAAAATCTTGCTTTCGCGCTAGCATATGGAATATTTCCTTCTGTGTGTCTTACAAAAAGGAGCAAACATACACTATTGCGTTTGCTATAAAGCTCGACTGTGACACTTCTGTAGACATTTTTCCTCTCAGTGGATAAACAAGGAAAGAAAATGAAGAACAGGAAATGATACTATTTTTATTTTAGTCAGACAAACCAGTCAGCCTGTCAGCTTGACTGTTTGTCTATCTGTCTGTCAGCTTGCCTGTCTGTCTGTCTGTCTGTCTGTCTGTCTGTCTGTCTGTCTGTCTGTTTTTCTGTCTGTAGGTCTGTGCCTGTCTGTCTGTGTGTTTGTCTGTCTGTCTGTCTGTCTGTCAGCTTGCCTGTCTGTCTGTCTGTCTGTCTGTCTGTCAGCTTGCCTGTCTGTCTGTCTGTCTGTTTTTCTGTCTGTAGGTCTGTGCCTGTCTGTCTGTGTGTTTGTCCGTTTGTCATTCTGTCTCCCTCTCTGTTCATCTGTCTGTCTGTCTGTCTGTCTATCTGTTTCGCTGCCTTTATTTCTCTGTTCGTTGTCCGTCCGTTTTTCTGTCTGCATGTCTGCCAGCTACATGTTCCGATATTTCTTTTTTATTTATCCAATACAGAAGTGTTTTGAAAGTAAGGGCTAGCTTGGCTTTTCTGTTGCATTTTATGCTCTTTATCTGTCCACTTTGTCTGTCACTTTGCATGATGCGTATAAGCTCTGACACGACGGTCATTAAATGAAGTGATGGAAAAAAATATCGGACGACATCGAAGAAGCATGGTAGGAAGCGGTCTTGCTTATCTTTAATTAATAGACAGTATTTAAATAAATTCACTCTGCACACTGACATATAATGTGTTAATTTTGATCATTCCTGCTCCGAGGTCCGAAACACAAAACAGCACTGAGAACTATGTCTATGCTGATGTGGCGGGGGGCGGGGGGAGGGGCTGTGAAAACAGTCAGAAACAACAACGTAGCAGCAGCACATGGACACGATGAGTTATCAAAATACAATCACACAAGCAGAAAATAAAATTTTTGCCGAGACAATCCACACCGTAATACCCGATCCGTTTTGCATGTTATTGACTCGGTTCGGGGTCGCCTTTCACTCCTGGATCGTGGTGACAGCCTCGTAGATGGCCTTGCTGACGTGGTCGACATTCTTCGGCGAGATCCCGCAGACGTTTATCCGGCCCGACTTCAGCAGGTAGATGTGGTGGCGATCGATGAGAAACTGACACTGCTTCACGGTGAGGCCGGTGTAGGCAAACATGCCAATCTGGTCTGTTAGATGCTTCCACGAGCCGGGAGTCTTCAACGCCTCCAGCTTCTCCCGGAGGAGCCCGCGCATGGCTTTCATTCGGCCAGACATCGTCTGGATGTGGCCCTTCCACTGCTCCGTCAGGGTTGGATCGTTCAGGACCGCGCTGACAATCCGGGCTCCGTGGGCAGGCGGGTTTGAGTAGTTACCACGAACTACGATTGTCAACTGGAAAAATTCAGATGTGAGTTCAGTGAGTAGAGGAGCGAGACAGACAGACATATATACAGGCACAGACAGAGAGAAAAAAAACAGACACAAACAGACAGCCAAACAGACACACACACAGTCAGACAGTCAGACAAACAGACAGACAGACAGGCAGGCAGGCAGACAGACAGACAGGCAGGCAGACAGACAGACAGACAGACAGAACGACAGAGAGACAGACAGGCAGAGCACAGAGAGGCAGAATAGCCAAGGCAATTGAAGGCCAGTTACCTGTGACTTCAGATTGGGGATAGTGGCAGCGTTGTTGGTGACGACGGTCAAATTTCCCACTCGTTGATTGTAGAGGCCAAAATTCTTCGCAAAAGACTGCGCACAAACAAACTCAACTCCTTGACTGACGAAATAACGCACGGCCCAGGCATCCGCATCGGGATCACCGCTGGCAAACCCTTGGTAGGCCGAGTCCAACACCGGAAACAGTTTTCGCTCTTTCACCACTTCCACAATTTTCTTCCACTGCTCCTGGGTCGGATCCACACCCTAAGCAAACACAACACATATGAAGAAACCCCAACCGGAATGAACCAACATGTTTGTCTGTCTGCTACGCATGTATACCAGGCAAACGCGGCGGGTTGAATCGCTACATGGGCTGAATCGGTCGGTGGCCGAGGGCGCCACAAGTGTAAATTGTAAACAACGCGTTTAATTTAAAGTCGCTTACACTTGTGGCGCCCTCCGCCACCCGACCGATTCAACCCATGTAGCGATTCAACCCGCGGCGTTTGCCTGGTATCTATTCTCTGTCTACCTGTCTATCTATCTATCTGCCTGCCTGCCTGCCTGCCTGCCTGCCTGCCTGCCTGCCTGCCTGCCTGCCTGTCTGCCTGTCTGCCTGTCTGCCTGCCTGCCTGCCTGCCTGCCTGTCTCTCTGTCTGTATTTGTTTGTCTGTCTATCTGTCTGTCCGTCCGTCTATCTGTCTGTTTGTTTGTGTTTGCTTGTCTTATTGTCTGTCTGTATGTTTAACTTCCCGAATCCCGATGCCTGCCTTCTAGTTTCTGACTAAAACAATACCGTCGGATTATGAGCGCACGCATGTAAGATGACCACCGACCGTTCCGGTGCGGCATGCAAATCCTCCACCAAACCCTGCAGATCCAGCCCGCGTTTCTGCGCGTCCCAGTAACGATACTCCCGAACCTCATTGAATCCGGCCAGCAGAAACAAAAGCCTATGATTCTCCCATGTGGGATTGGAAATATAGACGATCTTGGTGATGTTCGGCACCACAGTGGACAGGAAGTCCGCGGCGATGCGAAGCGCTCCGGTTCCGGAGATGCTCTGCACGCCGAAGGCTCGTTTTTCCTGCCAGGCCGCGCTGTCAGCACCGACAAGCATACGAGTGGCTGCATTGGTGAAGCTCTCCAAACCGAGGATCGGGAGGTACTCGAAGTTCATGGCAGGGTCCTCGACGATAGCCTTCTCCGCCTGCTTGACCACTGAAAATAATAGAAATTCGTCAAACCTTCATTTTAACTGCAATAAACATGCAAAGAAAATAACGAAGACAAACGACTACTTTAGTAAAGAAATTAAACAAAAATAAAAGAAAAACCAACAAACAAATTTACTCAATCAATCAATCAATCGATATACGCTCGGAATGTGTCGTTTAAACGTGAAGCAGCGAATCAATCAAAAATCAATCAATCAATCAATATACGCTGTCCAATATGTCTTTTAAACGTGAAGCAGCGAATCAATCACCAGTACATCCTAAAAGTCTTCGCAAACAATAATTAAGTAATATGCAGTCACTTGGCATATAAATTAAAGATTCCGCCAAAACAGGTCGCATAGTTTCAAGTTGAAAAGCGATGCAAGAAGCAATTTATAAATTTGCTAACTGAAGTTTTTTACCATATTCTCTCATAAATCAACCAATCAATCGCCGAAAAGAAATGTTAAATCTCGAACTGCAACCCACTCACTTCACCATGCCAAGCAACCAATCAAGCACCCCGAATGGCCTTAAACATTAACATATTGAGGGACGCTTTTTTCAACACCTACCAGGCAGGACCCACGGTTTTCCCTCTTCCGTGCGGAACGCCCCAATGCCCAGGCTGACTTTGATCGGGTCGGTGTCGTCCAGGAAGGCCTTGTTCATCTCGAACACCTCGATAGGCGGTTGAGCACCGATCTCGTCAAACCATGAAGGAGTTGCTGAAGCTGCCATTTTGTGCAGATCGTCACTGAAATCGGTTAAAAAGACCGACAGTGGGCTTGCATAAAACTCTCCGGGAAGAGGGGCGGAAACTGCGGTAAGGTGGAGAACGTGAAAAAAAAATTGAGCAGAAACTCAACTCCAGCCCAGATGTTCATCCTGCAAAGTTTGCTCAGCTGATCGTTCAAGCGGTTCTGCAAATCATTCGCATTGGCAGTTCGATTCGATGAATCGATTGAACGTTGCTGGATGAAAAGATTTGTTCGTGCTCGTTAGCGGTTATGTTCCTGATGATTAGCGCTTCCAGCCCAGATGTTCATCCTGCAAAGTTTGCTCAGCTGATCGTTCAAGCGGTTCTGCAAATCAATCGCATGGGCAGTTCGATTCGATGAATCGATTGAACGTCGCTGGATGAAAAGACTTGTTCGTGCTTGTTAGCGGTTATGTTCCTGCTAGTTAGCGCCTCCAGCCCAGATGTTCATCCTGCAAAGTTTGCTCAGCTGATCGTTCAAGCGGTTCTGCAAATCAATCGCATGGGCAGTTCGATTCGATGAATCGATTGAACGTTGCTGGATGAAAAGATTTGTTCGTGCTTGTTAGCGGTTATGTTCCTGCTGATTAGCGGTTTTGAGCTTTTCACTCCATCGATTGGTTGATTGGTGCCTAACAAGAAAAGTATTTGTTCGTGCTGGTGCCGGTAGCTGACGCCATTCTACTCCTTGGTAGTTGACGCCATTTTAGTTAATCAAAAATATCAATCTGAAGAGAGACCGAAATGAAGTTTGCCTCTAAAGGTTGGAGAACAAAAGGCTGAACTGAAGAAGGGAAAAAACTGGGTTGAAGAACGAAAAAGCTAAATTAATGAACAGGAGAGCTAAATTGAAGAACAAAAAAGCTGAGTTAAGAACACTAAATATGTATTGAGAACTGAACGTTGTACTGAGGAACAAGAAGATTACAGTACTGTATTTCCGCGATAGATAGCGACAGTCGTACTGGAATGGAACGTGTGCACGGGCTCCGTGCACCGTACACACAGCACAAGCGCCGCGTGGCCGATTAAACGTTCCACAGCTCGTACGCTGTCGCTATCTATCGCGGAAATACAGTATATCTATATACTCTAACATTTCAATTTACAATTCTAACATATCTATTATCGTGGGACGTCCGATCCCGGCACTGCCGCTGCGGCTTGTAAGACTTCAGCCAGGGCAGTGAACCACACGCTGACCGCGACCGCGCCCGCATCGGGGACCTTCCGCAGATCCTTCCGGTCCTTGGAGTAACTCGCACGCCCGACCACAGCCGTCATTACCCTCGTGGTCTCCGCAGCGACCCTGCAGCTCTTCGCAGTCTTCGTCAGGACCTCTGCAATAGCCACCAAATCCCCGATCTCCGACAGCGAACCGAACGAACCGAGCGAACCGAGCGAACAGAGTCCATACGAAATGGCCGTTAACGCGTCCAGCATACTCCGATCGCCCGGTCGTGCCCGCGAATACCGGACAAACTTCTCCAAGGCCCCGCTAAAAGCATCCAGCCAGACACGAGGATTGCGAACGTCTTGTGCGGATAATCCGTTAGCGAAAGCGCTGAACAGTATTCCGTAGAGGGCGCCAGTGGTGCCTAAAGATGTGGCGAAATGAAAATAATACAAATATAATATTATACAATAATATAAAATGAATCAAATTAAAGTTAAGGAATAATTAAACCTTTGCAGTTTTTGAATAGAATTTTTTGGTTTTGTTTTTTTTAGTTGTCTCCATTGTAATTGTAGCAGTTTTCGGTAGTTAATGGTACCGAGGACCTTACCGCCGATTTCCGCCGCCACGTTGGACAAGTTGAGGAAGATTGTTCGCGGTGCGGAAAAGTCTGTCGTTTCCTCGGCTATTTCCAGAGTTTTTCCGGCGAGTTCTGCCATTGTCGTTCCGCAGTCCCCGTCGCCCGCTACACTGTCGAGGTAGTTCAGCTCAGCTTCGGCCGCAGAAACGGCGCGACAGGCCTGGATGAACGCGGACCGGAACAATTTTGCCTGGAAAAATTATAGTATGAGGTGAGGTCGATAAATCGGCTCACCCTCCATTTGGTCCATAAATCGGCTCACCCTCCATTTGGTCCATAAATCGGCTCACCCTCCATTTGGTCCATAAATCGACTCACCCTCCATTTGGTCCATAAATCGGCTCACTTCCCTTTGATATCACGTGCTTGATTGTTTGATTTTCTGTACTCTATCCTAGTTAACTATAGCACTTCCAAAAATCAAACAATCAAGCACTTGTGATAAAAGAGAAACACATGAGTGAGCCGATTTATCGGCCCGAATCGGAGGGTGACCCGAAATACGGACTTTTTCTCATACCTGGCAATCAGTTAGGTGCGCTTCACTGTCTGGCGCCTTTGTGGTCGATTCCGAATCATGTCGTGGAGTCATGTTAAAGTTGCAATTCGGATTTACGGAAAGGACTCCTGGCCAGCATTTACATTCCGTAGCAGTATTCAGACGGCGCAAAGTGTCTGTGGTTGCTCTTAGGACAGTGATCGAAAACCCGGGCATGTCGATCGAACTCATCAGCGTTCCTGTGATGATGCATGAGACGGTAAGTTTTTCTGCCTGGAACCAGGCAACGACTTCCTTCGTGACGATGTTCACTTCGAAACTCGTCAGCCCGCCGAGGTTGTTCACCACCACAATGGTTCCGTCTGCAGGCACACACCGGTCGGGATTCTGAGGCAGAAGGTTTCCCAGGACAGTCGAGACTATTTGCTTGACCGGTTCAAAGGTCCTCTGTTCTATGCCGGGTTCATTGTGAATGCCCAGGCCGATTTCATAGGTGTTCGAAGTGAAAGATTCTCCCGGATCGCTTCTCGGTTCACTAGATGAGGCGGCAGGGCTATCCTGACTGGCAGTTGAGGGAATAGTTGCGTGACCAAGAGCAGCGGCCAACGTACTTGGTCGGAGTGTAGACGCAATATCGATGATTGCCTGCACAAGGAAGTTTCATGATACAAATCAGAGTACAGACCTGTAAGCTTGATAAAAGAACAAATAGAAACAAGACAGACAGACAAGACTGACAGACAGACAGACAGACAGACAGACTGACAGACAGACTGACAGACAGACAGACAGACAGACAAGCAGACTGACAGACAGACAGACAAGCAGGCAGACAGACAGACAAAGCAAACGCTGTACCTGTAACGACTGACCCTCCTCTGCCATGGCGCCAAGAATTTTATGGAACAGAACAGTTCCACAAAGGCCCCGTGCTCCGACCGGTGAGTTTCTCGTGGCCCAATCATCTTCCACCAGGACCATCTCCACTTTGACTGCACCATTCGTTTCCGCTCGAAACTGATCAATCGCCAGGCCGAAATTCAACCGATCGCCCGTGTAGTTCTTCACTATCACCACTGTACCTGCGGCGCTGCCGATCAGTCGCAGGGCCGTTAGAATGTGACCGACCGGTGGGGACGCAAAAATATCCCCACACACTGCAGCGGTCAACATTCCACGTCCGACATAGCCGGCATGACTCGGCTCGTGCCCACTCCCACCGCCGGACAAAATCGTGACTTGCCCTTTGCTTTTCACGCTTTCCTGATTACAAAACCATTTTTATTGTGGGTTTCCGTTTGCTCAATAACTAACTTAATTTAATTAATTCCGTAGTGTCGGAAATAAAGTTCGTCACTTACAAAGTCTTTCCGCAGCACGATCCTCTCCTTTTGCACAAGGAACAGAAGAGGCTGCGAAAGTGTGTATCCCGCCAAGCTTTCATCCACAACAGATTGGGACGAATTTATAAAATAATTCCTGTTCGTCGGCATTTCAACGCATGTATATAATATATATATATATATGTATAATATATGCGTTATATATATAATATATATACAATTTAAGAACTGGCGCTGGCAAATAAATTCTGCAATTATCTACATTGTAAGCGACACAGTGAAAAGCCGAAAATCAAAACAGAAAGACAATTTTCAGCCAGTCAAGGCACTCGATTGTTGATCGCAGCATGTTTTGTGACAAATTTTGTATGCCAAATAAATGTTTACCACGCACTAGAGACTAGCTTGTGAGTCGAGTCGAGTCACGGAAATCAAGTGCCGATCAGCTCGGCTCACTTGGGTGTGTTTACGATTTGCTTGCCAGCCACTTGCTGAGTTTGCTGAGTTGCCATTGGGAGACAAAGAATATATACCGGAGTCAATTCAAACCATATTCTACGAAGAGACACGCAAACCCTCCGATACTTAGGCTGTGGTGCGTTCCCATTAGTCTATTTACGGTAGTTCGACTAGTGAAAAAATTGAGTGTAGTCTAGCTCCTCCTACATGTAGCCAATAGAGCCAATTGGCTACGGCAGTCAACAAGCAGTGAATATGCTACGGCTTTCATCATTTTTTTCAGCTTTACAGATTCTTTAGTGACAAACTTAAATCAACTAAATCTTATAAAAATAAATGGCCAATATTATAAAAATATAAACAATTTTTTTTGTTCGCTCAATGCTCTCAATTTTTGTATGGAAACAATAGATCAGCTAAAATGTTCTTTCTGTCTGGAAACCCTATCTCGCACGCCGCCTGTTGGCGTACCATAGGCTCTGTGGGCGTCACGCGAGACTCTGTTTAATACGAGACAAGTAATTCGATTTCAGGGTGGCCCGATTAAAGATTTTTTCAACTTGCGAGGTGAGTGTGTCTATTCGATGGCAGTATGGTCGGACTCTCCCCCTATGTACTCTTGATTAGGGGGAAAACACATTTTGCAGAACGACCCAAAACCAGCTGTGCTCCGCATTCATGCATTCATTTTTCATGCAGCCCTGGAAAACAAGACCTTTAAAATATTGTATTGATTACTTCGCATACTTGGTATCGAGTTGAGTATCGAGGCACACAAACACAGCACGCTCGAAGGCCTCGAGGACAAATATTGGACGCCAAACTTTTCCCGTCGGTGGATTATGGTTCCATTCTCGATCGTCGCAAAGCAGTGTTTTGTTGCCCTCGTCAAACGAAGAAGCCAAAATAACTCGACCATTTTATCGACATCCTCAACTTTCACCGCGTGCCCTCTCCTTCCCTTACGACCTGCGTCATCTGCTGTATTACCTTCCGGTACTTCAAGCCTTCCCTCTTCGTCTTCAAAAATAATATCTCACAAACTATTGCTCATCAGGTGGAGGAGGCAAAAAGAACCAAACCAAGCGGAATTCGTTTTTACGGACGTCCTCGACTTTTGCTGGCTGTTCTAGCACACCCCGACGGCTCACTTCGTCAGCGTTTATATTTTCTGGTAGAGTAGGCCTTATCTCTTTGCATCAAGTGCATGTGCTGGACAACCAGTTTTCTCTTCAGGTGGGAAAAATCTAAATAAGCAGACGCAGCGGAAGACAATTTTATCGACATCTTCGACTTTCCCCTCTTCCGGTCTTCATGCCCGAGATCTAGTATCATCCACGTCGCTCGCAATTGGTGCGAATTGCCTTTCAGGATTAATGTCGAATTCGTCGGCCGTCTATTCATGCAAAGGGTGAAATTTTGCAGGTGGGAAGATGTTGATCGTCCAGGCGATTATGCGTTTATTCGATGTTCACTCGCGACGCTTTGAGACCATTCTCCAGCCGCGAAACGCTGCGCTGGCGTACTTTCGCTCGGAATCCACCAGCCCGGAAATAGACGAGCCCGAGTCGCCACCGATCAAAAACAGCCCGGGAAATTTCGAATTCGTCTCGCAGTGCCCGCCGGAGTTGCGCGAGCAAATATTGCTGGACTTCGTTGTTATTGATGATTTTTTGAGTGAGGCGGAGGAGCGGTCGTTGCTGGAGGAGGCAGAAAGCCAGATCGCCAGAGTGCGCTACGAAAACGAGGAGAACTGGGACAACGTGAGTGAAGAAAATCATTCTGTTTTTAAAGTGTCCGGTTGATTGATTGAATGGCCGAATTTGGTACTCAGCGATGATGCGATAGATTGATTGATTAACGTTTGATTGGTTGGTGGATTAACGTTTGATTGATTGATTGTGGATTGACATACAATTGATTGATTGATTGACTGATATTTGATTGATTGGTAGATTACGATGATTGACGGTTCCGTTCCCTATTCCTCGCTTAAATTGAATGTGAATTGATTGACTGATTTTATTCATTTATTTATTTTTCTTCTTTTACTTATTTGATTGATTAATTAGGATTTTATATGTTTATTACTGTCTGACCAATTTTTGGTACCGGTCTTTTCTTATGTATTTTTCTAGGCCATTATCGGCTACAGAGAGACCGAGCGGAAAAACTGGAACTCAGAGAACAAAAAAATCATGAAACGCGTTCGGGATCTGGCGTTTCCGCCTGGCGTGTCGCAGCTCGTTAATGTCCACATCCTCGACCTGGCGAAGGACGGCTATATTAAGCCACATGTGGATTCGATCCGAGTACGTCAGCTGAGCAATGAGCCCGAGTGCTGCTCAACATATTTGCTTACACCGTCTGGCTGAAAATAATAATGTCTGAATGGGTTTTTTCCTCTGCACGACAGTTCTGCGGCGATACTATAGCAGGATTGTCGTTGCTCTCGCCGGCTGTGCTTCGCCTCGTCCAAGAAGCACAAAAGGTATTTCCCGATACGATATGGCAAAGGTGCAAAGTTTAATCGGAAATGTCTTTAGGACCCTGTGATCGATGTTTTGCTGAAGCGTCGCTCGTTGTACATAATGAAGTAAGTGGTTGGTCTATTTACAGCTTGTCTATATAAGATGGTTTGTCTATCTGCCTGTTTGTCTATCTGCCTGTTTGTCTGTCTTCCTGTTTGTCTGTCTTCCTGTTTATATGTCTGTCTGTTTATATGTCTGTCTGTTTATATGTCTGTCTACCTGTTTGTCTATCTGCCTGTTTGTCTGTCTGCCTTTTTGTATGCCTGTCTACCTGTTTGTGTGTCTGATTATTTATTTGTCTTTCCGTCTTTTTGTGTGCTTCTGTTATTTATTTGCCTCCTAGTCTGGGGACGGAAGTCTCGGCCTGGCTGTGCCTGTGTATATGTGCCTGTTGGTTTGTTTCCAGTTTGTTTGTCCGGCTGGCTGTCTTATCTGTCAGCCTAGAGAATTGCCAGCTTACTTGTCTGTCTGTCTCTTTTTACAGTTCTCTATCTATTTGCCTGTCAGTTTGTGTGCCGGAGTGTCAGTCTGGCGTTGCTTTTGTGAGTCTATCCGTCGATTTGTCTTCGATCTTTTTCTGCCTATGTGTCTGCGTCTCTCACTCTGTGTATCTGCTGGTCAGTTTCAGTCTCTTTCTTCCTCTGCCTTCTCAGCAGTCAGTTTTGTATATAACTTCATTACCTGATAACATCATTAGCTCACTTCCATCTGTTTATCCTTAGGGGAATCGCCCGTTACAACTACACACACGAGATATTACGGGAAAGTCAGTCGGTGTTCAAGGGCGAAGTCGTCGAACGGGACCGGCGCATCTCTCTCATATTCCGAAACGAACCCGATGAGGATTGACCCCTCTCCCCAAACGCCATCCATTGTGAATAGTTCCGGTATTAGGCCGTGAGACGGCGTGTCTGCTAAACGGACTCTTCGTTTTGATACGTGACAGCATTGCCTTCCAATACTACAGGCCTTCCTTCCTACGAGTTGTTTTAGCCAGTTTTAATTTTTTTGCCAACTGTTTCCGGCGCTTAGACCTCTGTCTTGTGGTTGATTTGTCGACATCTGAATTTTTGACGCAAACTGGTTCTTTTTCAAACTTTCACATTTATTGTCGTTCGGATCGGAGTACGTGTGTCTGTACTAGTAATATCACAACGGATGCGCTCGGTGGGAGTAAAAAAAATGTGATCGAAAGATGTGGTGATGGTGGTCGAATGTATTCAAAAACTCGTCTCAACCAAAAACGAAAGCAGTGTGGAAAAAGAGAAGGAAATTCAACTACAACTCGTCGTGCAGGCCAAGATGTTCGGAGACGTTCTGCGGCGGCTGGGTGCAGACCGCGGGCGTCTGGAAAGTCATCTGGTACTCACAGCGGCTCGGCTCGCTCGCCGATCCGACGTGGTTCTCCGCGCCGCACTCGAGGAGGACCTTGGTGCTGCGGGCGGGACCGTTCCAGCAGCGGGCGCCGTCGTTGAAGAACATTGTGGTGTAATTGTCCTCCCAGCTGCCCCATTTGCCGAGACCGGTGTCGCTGCCGCCGTCCTTGGGCCGCTGGACGACTTTGTCGAAGGGGCATCTGAATACAATAAAACAAAAGGATACACATTTTGTTCACAGGCAGACAGGCAAACAAACAGACAGACAATATGCGAGAAGAGACACACATGACTTTCCCACCCACTGGCGGACACCATGATCGGCATATGAACAGACAGAAAGATCCACAAATACCAGTCGGCAGACAGAATGACAAGACAGACAGACGGACAGACAGACAGACAGACAGACAGACAGACAGAAGGGAGACAAACAGACTTACACTCGATAAGTGTACTCCCGGTCAGTATACTCAAAGCACTCTCCTTCCAGTGCCGCGAAGACCGAATCGGGGCCGTAATCATTCTCCAGCCAGTGCTTGAGCCCATTCTTCTCATTCTCCAAGTCGGAAAAGCGTTTTTCGAAATCCTTCAACTCTCGTCGCGCCTTTTCCGCAGCATCAACCAGCGCCTTCGTTTCCGGATCATACTCCGGCATCTTGTTCAAGTCCTCCTGGAAGTTATCATTGTCAGGATGGTCATCCTCCTTATTCTCTTCATCCAAGTGCCGATCTTCGTCATATTCCTTTTCATAATCATCCAGGTGGTCGTCATCCGCGCTTGCGGTCGTAGTGTGCGATTCCTCGGTAGGCGCGGCTGTCGGTGCGTGCGCCGGAATATCTCTCAGCTTCTTATAGACCTCCTTGATCTTCGGCCACATGTCCGTGGTGAAGACGTCCAGTGTGATGTCAGACAGCCGGTGAATGGCCTCATGGATCTCCTCGTCCAGCGTCTCGCCCTCCTTACCTAGCTTCTCAAGAAGGTTCTCCTTGGACAGCAGATGTGGGTCCGCACTGATGGCTCGGAATGCGTCCTCCGCGTGGGACTTCTCCAGCAGCTGCTCGCGCTCCGCCTTGGTCGCTTCCCATGCCTCCTTGAACTTTTGCACAGCGATGGTTTCCGGCGCTTCGGCGTCGTCACGAGTTTGGGTGAGGATGGCTTTTTGGTTCTCGAGGTCTTTCAGCTGGGTGTCGAGCGCGGCGAGGGCGGCGAGCTTCTCCGCCTTCCGGGTCTTCACTGTCTCAATGTAGCCTTGACGCTTCTCGAAGCCGAGGCGCAGCGCAATAATCTGCTTTTCCGCTTCTTCGCGCATCTGTTTTCCCATTTCACTGCAAGAGGATGGATAGAAATATCAAAGAGTTCCCAACAGCTGACCAAGAGAAAAAAATGGTAAAAATGCCTAAAAACGTCTGACTTACATGCATTCATTCGTGCAGGTGATCTTGTCATCGAACTCATCTGACCCGTCACAACAATCTGTAAAAAATTGAAGCCTTGTTTTGTGCAACCTTAATTTAAAACAAAAACCAACGAACTGATAAATTCCAAATTGGGCATAAAAATTCGATTCGATATGTTCAGTACAAATTCTGACCAAACACTCACTACAATACACTGTTTTATCGACCATTTCGAAATTAATCTTGTTTAATTTAACGACATCAAATTGGCCAATCAATCAATTCGATACTGTCATATTAGAAAAAGAAGTGAAACAAAAAACAGCCAATCGATCAATCAAGCGCTCAGCAATCGATCAATCAAGAGCTCGCCAATCGATCAATCAAGGGCTCGCTAATCGATCAATGAAGCGCTTGCCAATCGATCAATCAAGTGCTCAGCAATCGATCAATCAAGAGCTCGCCAATCGATCAATCAAGCGCTCACGCTGTTTCTCATTCTTCTGTCAACGAAACGCACCACAAATGCCGTCGTTCACGCGCGAAGAGGGTATGTCCACCGATCGGAAGCCTCGATTGGCACAGTGAAAAAATCCCTGTGAGCAAGCTGGAGTCCCAGGCTCGTCGCTGCCGTCATGCTGCAAAGCAACGACGACACACATGTCCATCCATCAATCAATCAATCAATCGACGAGACAAATATACAAACTTACACAGTCGCAGTAATCGTCATTGACGTATCCAAACGGAATCTGATTGCTCCCATCGAAGCAGGTGAACGCCTTCGATGCATCATACATAGGCGCACCTGTTCCAATGTAGTTGAATAAATTTCCAACAACCAAAAATATGTCACAAAATTCACATCACTTACGGATTAAAGGCACTCCGCGTGGTCTGAGGACTTCCGTACCCGCCTCGACCGAGATAAATTCCAGTGCGATGAATGCAAGTGCAGCCGGCCACCAAACCACACCAGCACGTGCCATTATGGTGCCGCTCCTTGAATAAAAACGAGGGGCAGTAGTGTGTTGTTGGGGAGCAAGCGTGGGGGATCGTCTGAAAAAGACGGGATGTCTTTTTTCCCCTCTTCAGTGACCGGCCACGTTCTCCTGCACGAATTCACCAAGAGAAATCTTCGCCGCTGATCGGGTGCACGGCGATATGACCTTAATAGAATCGAATGATTTATGGGTGAGAATTCGCTGGAAAAGAGCGGATGATTCCAGGGATCTCTGCGAAAAAAAAATCAAATGACGTGGTCTTTTCTGAAATTTTCTTTCGAATATTTCTTATTGTTCTACGTTCGGTCAAAGAGGATTGAGGTTTCGGTTAACGAAATTCTTGTTCGGTTAAATAGCATTATCATTCGCTCATCCACATAAATGTTCGGTTCAAAGGCACAATTGTTCGGCCAAAGAAATAGCCGTTCGTTTGTTTAAGCTTAGGAAATTTTTATTTTAATGAAAATAATTGGCTCATTTCTTCTCCATTCTGAAGTTTTGGCAGTTATAATGACTGATGAAACTGCGAATGATGGTGTCTCTGGGGGTGTGGACGATCAGCAAGACGAGACGGCATCCATCTCCTCCACCGGAACATCCACTTCAACGTCGAAGCATGAGAAGAAAGTGTCCGGATCTCATGGAGCGTCCTCTTCCAAAACAGATAAACGCATTTTTCAGAGGTCCTTTCGGCATGTCACAACTCCCCACACGCAACTGAAATTCAGTTTTCCAATTGCAGGGAATTGCGGTGCATGATGTACGGCTTCGGGGACGACCAAAATCCGTACACCGAATCCGTGGAATTGTTAGAAGGTAAGTACGCCGAAGCCGGGGTTGATAGCTTGATTGATTGATTGCTTGGTTGATTGGTGAGCCTGTTCAATGCGCTATCACTAATCAATCAATCAATCAATCAATCGACAGCTGGATCACCTTCACCATAGTATAGATCGTAGTGTTCATTCCGTTCCAGCTCTTCCAAACTTCAAATGAAAAGCCGTTTTTTGAACTATTTGAAATATCGTTTAAATATATTTTAAACAATATTAGGATGTGGATGGATGTTGTTCATAACGATTTTCTGTTTTAGATTTAGTGGTACAATACATGATCGACATGACGTCGAAGGCACTGGAGATCGGCAAGCATAACCGTGTTCAAGTGGAGGATCTGATTTATCTGGTCCGCCACGAGCCGAGAAAATTCGCCCGCGTTCACGATCTGCTGAGTATGAATGAGGAACTGAAGAGAGCGCGGAAGGCGTTTGATGAGGCGAAATACTGACCACACCAAATCATTCCCGAT
>LRSR01011617.1:0-20394 GCA_001579985.1 Hypsibius dujardini
AAAGTACTACTCAAAGTGATTCCTTTTTAAGAAAGATAGAACAACCTGAAAATTTGTCGAAATGGAAAAAATCACAACTTTTTGCAATACCTGTTTGTTTTCTAATTACTATGCAAAATATAAGAATAGTCCACTCACAATTCAGCAATCAATCAATCAATCAATCAATCGATCGATCCAATCAATTAATCAGTCAATCAATCAATCCAATCAATCAATCAATTAATCAATCAATCCAGTCAATCAATCAATCGATCAAAGGCATGGTTGCGGCTTCTAGAGCACCACGATTATACTGTCTGTTTCGATGTGAGATAACGCAGTTGTGCAAAAAGCAGCAAAGTCGCAATTAAGATGTGGAAATAAGTTTGGAAATGAGCACTCAAGAGTTCTCGTATAGGTTCTCGGCGTGAGAATTCAGGGTTTAGTACGAGATGTACATGAGAATGTGGAGGGATTACGCGCCGATGGCTTAGCCCAATCGGCTCGCCATAAACGCTCAGCAAAAATGTGAGCCAATTCACTCACCACCATAAGAGCAGTTTCACTTTTCTTCTTCCATCGCTGAACGCGAGGTCGTCATTGAAATCCACCATCTTCCCGCACCCCGCCATGCCGTCCAGCATCTTTTCCCATTGCCGCCAGGTCGGGCGGCTCCGAAAGTTATGCTCCACGGCCATCCGACCGCCTCACGGGCCCGTATCGAGGCCCTTTTCCATGACTGCTGCAATGCAGCAAAAACCACAACAAATGTTGCGGAGCCAGCGCGTAATTGCCTCAGAATTGGTCCAGAAAGCCGAGGAAAAGTCCGAACCATCGTCATCATCAGCAGCATCAACGTCGGAGGAAGTGCCGATGGAATTGCCGCGGGTACAGGCACGCCGGACGAGCCAGCAAAATCCGGCGGATCACACCATGGACGTGGAAGGCTTCTTCTACACCGTTCCGCCGGCGGTGGTGGAACCGCTCTTTGGATGGACGCGTCCGGTCAGCAACACCCGCGGCGCGGCCGGCGCCACGGACATGCGGTCGCGGACGTTGCAGTATCTCCATGAACAGGGTCTGACGCTGCGAGAGTATGCGTTGATGATTCGGCAGCCGGCGCTGGAAGTGATGGATTACATTAAAAAGAGCGATCTTTCGCTTCCCGCAGTGAGGTGAGTTTGGGCGTCTGGGCGGGGCGTTGATTGATTGATCGATCGGCGTTTCTTTGCTGGTGCGTCAAGCGTTGATTGGCCGATTGATTGATGGATCGATCGGCGTTTCTTTGCTGGTGCGTCAAGCCTTGATTGGCCGATTGATTGGTCGGTGGTCGTTTTTTAGGACTTCAGTTTGCTGTTGTTACGGTTGCGAATGTGATCTATCGCATGAGGTTGGTTATAAAGGTGTTACACATTTTATTAAATAATTTCTAATTTGATAGTCCGTAGGTCTAAGCCAGTGGTCAGCGTATTTTTAGAGACAAATTGTTTGCCTTCAACGACCGTTCAGTTCACCATATTAACCTCCCAAAACAGATTAATTTTTCCTTGGGTCGATAACAGTTAGGAACTCCTAAATACCTTCTATCTGTCTTGTCACATGTCCTTTCTTAACTGTGCAGCTATAGATATTTCTTGTTTTGGGTCGAGCGGTTAATCGATTGGTTGATTGATTGATTTGCCATTGTAATGGGTTTCCTTTCATTTTAAAGTTTTGATCTGTCGCGTGAGGTGGCTGACTGCTAACAGGAACTTGATTTCCCTTTACCGGATACCTTTATCGCATTTGTGTACTTTTGTTGACGTTGATCGTTATTGTCCAGTATTGGGTGACGTCAACAATACTCGGAAGTTTTCTTATGCTTTGGTTGATCGATTGAATGATTGATTGTTCCTCCACTAGTAATATCCATTAAATGTTTGATTCATAGCTGATCGCTAGAGCCAATCTGTCTTTCACTTTTCGATTTTGCCTTTTTACACAATATTGTTCTCTTCTCCCCCCTCCCCCTGCCAGGTACGTCCTCTACGGCAGACACGGATCCGGCAAGACGGCCAGCCTCGCGCACATCCTGCACTTCTTCGCCGCCAACGACTGGCTCATCGTCCACATGCCCCGCGTCACCTACTACAACCGGCACTACAAGGAGGTAGCCGACTCGACCTTCCATCCAGGCCGCATTGACCTGCCCGTATGCAGTGTCGAGTGGCTGCAGCACTTTCTCAGCCAAAACAGCGCCATCCTCAAGGACCCCTCGCGGAAGCTCCTCACCCACAAGACGTACGTCTGGTCGAAGCGCGAGGAGACACCCGCCGGCAGTCCGCTCCTCGACATTGTCGAGCTCGGCATTAAGCGCGGTCGCTACGCCAACGATGCGATTGGGGTGCTGATGAGAGAGCTAAAACTGCTGGCGCCCGAGACCGGCCAGAAGGTCGGGGTCGTCGTTGATGTCGTTAACGCGCTCTTCTCCCCGACCTTGATCCCGCGGGTGAACAAGACCACCGTGCCGGCGGAGGTGCTGTCGCTGTATTGCCACTTTCGGTCGATCGTCCGGAACGACTGGACCAACGGGGCCATCGTCACGTCGGTCGATCGGCGCAACGTCACGGGGGAGGTGCACGACCACGACGGTGGGGGGAATTATCTGCCGCGGTATCTGCTGCGCGGACCGGGTTGGGAGTGGATGGATCCCTGCATACCGGTCCACGTGAAGGACTATCAGGATAAGGAGCTGACGAATTGCCTGGATTATTATATGGAGACACGGTGGCTGCAGCATGAGAACGCCGGCACCCAGAAGGGGCGGGATGAGTTGAAGTTTGTCAGCGGGATGAATCCTGGCGTTTTGCGGAGTTTAGTATCGCGTTTGTAGTGCGAGTACTCTGTTTGCGGACGTCGGTGTTTTGTTTAGCTGTTGGAGCAGTAAAATTCAGAACAAAACCTGAAGCTTTACAGTCTTTAGTACGGAAGTGCAAAAGAACTCCAGCGGTTACAATGTACTGTACAATCGGGAAGGTTCGTTGTCGTGACGTCATGGCTTGCTTGATTGACCTATTGAGTCGATTTAGTTATTGCCTCATGGTATTACTTTACTGGGGGTTTGGATACGCCTTTACGGGTATTTAGAGTTTTTGATTGGCTGCCTGCATTAAATGAGACCGTCCCAGGCTAATGGCTCTCTTTGATTGGCGGAATCGAATGCACGCCCCTTTTCTTCCGACGAGGACATTGTCCTCTTTCTCTATGCAAAACGTAGAATCAGCTGTGGCGAGTGACGCATACTCACTGTCAGTCTCACTCAAAACGGCGCGGGCTTCGCAGCCGGATTTTTTCATTTCCCACTTTTCCTCCTTCCTTCCCATCAACTATTGCAAAAAATGTCTTCTGCCACGGCAATTGCTTCCGTGGCACTTGCCTGGCTGATTTTTCAATCCCTTCCCGAATCGTGCCGCAGTGCTGCGCTCCTCTACGTCTATAATCCGGAGCAAGGTGAGCCAAAAAATGGAACGAAAAATGAGGAATGAAAAAATGAGGAACGAAAAATGGCGACCTCGAGCAGATTATTTGAAAACACATTTGGCTTGAAAAAATGCCGATCTTTCCAGGCCTCATCAGCCCTTATCAGACCCAATATCCCTCAGGAGTTTCAGCGGACATTGCCAATGTCATCCCCCTCAAAATCGTTGCCGCCACGGATGCCAGCCCTGCCGGTGGAGGTCATTGACGAAAACTTCTTCCCTTGCCGTGCAGACCACGAATGTCACTCTTTTTCAACTTTTTCCTGCTTTATCCAGGCGTTTTGATCTCTCCAACATCCGCTGGACAGGCGGCGGAGGTTATCAACAGCAACGGTGCGATCCCGACCGGCAGTTTTCGTGAAGGTGACAACAAAATCTTCCCTTGCCATGCAGACCAAAATGTCTCCCTTTTTTGCATGTTTCTGTTTAATCAGGCGTTTTGACCCCTTCGTCATCCGCTGGACGGGCGATGACGACTGTCAACAACAACGGCGCAGTCCAGACCGGCGGCCTTGGTGGAGGAGGAATTTCATCGACAGGGACGCCTCCAATCACGCCGACAGTTCTCCCCGACAGCAGTCGCTCCGATCAGCGCGCACAGTCAACGCAGCGTGGATTTTTGGGAGTGATTTCTGGAGCTCGACGGGTAAATGGTGGACCGGCTGGGCAGATGTGGAATGCTCCGCGTCGGGGAGAGGGGAATTTTTGGCAGGGTAATATTTGTAAATATTTTTTGCCCACCCAACTTTCTGGGCATTTGTTATTTTTGTGCTGTTGTTTTCCAGATAATGGAATGCAGGATGAGTGGAGTATGAACCCAGCGCAGCAAGGTTTTGGTGGCCAGCAGCCGGGAAGAGACTTCTGGCAGGACAACTCAGGTACATTTTGTTAGAGGGAGCTATTGATTGATTGATTGATTAATTGATTGATTAATTAATTAATTGATTGAGTAATGGATTGATTGATTGATTAGATCGACTATTCCGGACCATTCACAGGTCCGATCCGATCCGACCATTGCGGAATCGTAACTTTTTCCATTTTCTCATTTGAGGATCGAGCGCCAGAGCTACTGTTCAGTTCGGTCCTATGCGCCCGCAACAGCAGATGTGGAACGATAACGGCCGTGCATTCGACGTCGATCCTGCTTCCGTTCCGGTGTCTGCACAGCAGCCAATTGCCATGACCATCGGCTCAACTTCCGGTTCTCTTCAGGCACCGGATTCTTCTCTCAGCGCGCTACCCTCCGGTCCCGACAGTGAGCCACTGCTGACAGGAGTGGGCCCGGGTGGACCGTGGGACCTGTCTTACGTCAACGACCCTGTCATGATGGCTGCCATGCTTGATGACGCCCCTGGTCAGCAGCAGCAGCAGTTTGGTGGTAGGCAGATTTTCTGTTCATAAGACTGAGTATTGTAAATAACGCATTTAAATTAAGTCAAAATATTTAGTTTGAATATTTAGATTTAAAGGCAAAGTCAACTGGATCTTCGCAGTTTAAAATATGATCTAAATACATTTCCGGCTTTGCTAATATAATATGACCCCGACACTCCACTCAGATAGTCCTCTACATTTAATTTTGTTTCATTTCAGGTGTCATCCAAGTTAACGGACCGCCCGGCACCTCTATCACCGTCCAACAGGCCGGAACTCCTTTGCAGCAAACTGCGGCAGACTATGTTCCTTGGCCTGGCATGTATTCCTCCTCGCCGTCGGATGAGTCTAGCATTAATAATACTACCCTCAGCCCCGCTCAGCGAATGGATGCCTGCCTGGTTTCGTGTGTCAGTCATGGAATCTGTGACGGCGCCACTCAGCAGTGTATCTGCGAGACATTTTGGACCACCAACCCATTCCTCAGTACCGGCCGTCTCTACCGTCCCAACTGCAGTACGTGAGAAAGCGTGTTCTATGTTAATGGAACTTTTCGTAATGTTTCGGCTTTTAGATTGGAACGTCTTTGTTGTGATCGGTGTATTGATTGGAATCCTGTTTGGGGTGATTATCCTGTCGATTCTTCTACACTGCTGCTGCAAGCGCTGCTGGTAAGATTATAAGGCCTGGAAGATCTTGTAAGGTTTTCTTCGGTCCTTCCGCTTATTTCAATCTTTCATTGGTTCGTCTGGTCCGTTTATCGCCTGTCTGCTTGTCTGTCTGTCTGTCTGTCTTATCTGTCTTATCTGTCTGTCTGTCTTGTCTCTGTCGTTTACGCCTGTCTTTCTTTCTAGCCATCTGTCTGTCTGTCGATGCCAATGTTGTATTTGCCTCATGTCTTATTATTAACCTTCGGGAAGATTCGATTGTGTCTCTAGTAGTCTCGTCATGCCGGCAGTACTCGAATGCTGGTTAGATTCTGAGTAGCTACTTGTTGTTGTTGTAGCTCTCGTGAACCGAAGCTCGCTGACCGCCGCTATAAACTAGTTCCCGATGACGGCTACGGAGGCAAAGGCAGTGCTGGACTGTTGATCAAACGCTCCCGCATGGTGGATTCCGACGAGGACGATGATGAGGCTGTCTTTGAGGCCCGCAATCCGCAGTTCTACGGGTCCACTCCCAGCTACAACAAGCCCGGTGAAGCCTCCAAAGGCTCAAAGAAGGTCATTCCGTAAGAGTTTCAGAACTTTTGGTCTTTCATCGCACGTTTCTCCCAGTTTGCATCCTATTTTACATGACCGGTATGCCACACGTTAATATGTATGTTTGCTCTCACTTGTATTGATTATTAATTGGAAGCCATCCATTTCCAGCGTTTTTTATAACCATATCAGCACGCGCCGTTTGAAAAATCTGCATCCATTCAATTGCGTGACTGGAATTGACCCCTTAGCTCTTGATATTTCTGTCTGCCAGAGTGACTGTCTGTTTGCCTGCCTGCCTGCCTGCCTGATTATCTGTTTGTCTGTCCATTTTTGTCTCGCCTGCCTGCCTGCCCGCCTGTCTTTCTTCGTCTGCCTATCTTGTTACAGGAAATTGCACTTTCTAATTCTACTAAGCGGCGATCCAGATCTTTAGTAAAACCGCCCCTGCACTGGGGCCCAGACGTCACCAGCGATAATCCTTGCATCACATCACAGAGAGGGGGGGAGGGGCAAACACTTACCCGGATTGCTCAGATTAGGCTCTCTCAAGCACAGCTGCGTACCTTCACAAAGCATATCCCTGACGAATATTAATTTTTCCACTGATTATTATTATTACGCAACCCTAAGCTCTAATGAGCCGAATGTACATATCCGTGGAAAACAACACGCGGACGTGGTGCAGTAGTGTGTGCGGTACAGAGGGCATTAACGCGCTTTACCACCGCGCGGGGTATAATCGGTGGAGAGCTCAGGACGGTGGAGAGCTCACGACGGTTCCGGTCAGTTGTAATAATAGTCCACCGCAGTCGCTGTCGCTTTCCTCTCGATCATCAACGACCTCCCCATTCACACGTAGCAATCAGATTTTCTCAATCTGAAAATGCTCGACCATCTCATAAAAATGTGCTTCTTCGTTCTGGTGCGGGAGACGGCTTCTCTGTCATCCGGGACAGCAGACAGCACTGACGACACTCCAGGTATGACATTATTAAAACTAAAATAAAGAAGTGAAACTAAATTGAAACTGAACAATATATTTCAGTAAATATTTTCTTGGTCCTTGGTTTATTTAAACTAGTTAAATGGAGAAAAAACTGTTTAATTTTAGTTCTAATCGCGAAAATGGTCGTTTTTAGCGGTCCGTGTCAACTGCAAAACTCCCGGTCTCATGCTCTTCCAAATCTACGAACCGAAGGTGCGTAGCCTGTTGAAGTCGCCGACGGCCAAGGAGCTGGTGTTGTTCTCGGAGGAGCCACGAACGAAACTGCCACTGCCAAACTGCATGGGAAACCATACGATCGGCGATTCGGCGGGCTGGTCAAAGACCTTCTCGTTTCTGACTTACGGCGGCAACAGCTCCTGCATGGTGAAATCGTATTTGATCGATCAGGAGGATTCTGCCCAGCAAACCTTTGTGGCGGACATTTTTATTAAGGTCTTTACCGCCGAGGACAGGGTCGGTCAAGGTCGTCGAGGCAAGGTGCGGTTGTCGTGTACGATGCTGGCGGCACAGCAGGTCGAATCAGCCCGCACAAACTTGTAAGGATGAACCATCACATCAATGCCAAGGGCTCAATATTACTATAATCGATGGGAATGTAGGAATGCTAGCATAGAAATGTCTTCCAGTAGTCGGTCTGTTTTTACCTGTCAGCATGTGTATCTGTCCGTCTTCCTGTTTCCACGTTTGTCCGCTTGACATCTTGAAGCCTGCCTGTATGCCTGCCTGCCTGCCTGTATGTCTGCCTGTATGTCTACCTGCCTACCTGCCTGCCTGCCTGCCTGCCTGCCTGCCTGCCTGCCTGCTTGCTTGCCTGCCTTCTTGCTTGTTTGCCTGCCTGCCTGCCTGTATGTCTGCCTGCCTGCCTGCCTGTATGTCTGCCTGCCTGCCTGCCTGCCTGCCTGCCTGCCGTCCGGATTTTATGTTCTTATTTACTTGTGACTCGTGTCTGTCCGATTGTTGTTCGTTTGTTAGTTATTACGATAAACCTCTCGGTCTGTGGGAATACAGATTTCTGTATGCTCGTCTTAGAAGCGAACCCTTTACTTTCAAACTGTAACAATGCCACGCTCACGTGTCCGTTTTGTCGTTTTGCCGTTTTGCTTTCACTCTTATGCTACGCTGTGGATGGTACCGACACAGCGAGAACGATTGGTAATCATGATGATTACCACTACATTTAGCACAATATATAGGCACATCCACTTGTACGTTGAATAAATTTCACAGGCGGACAGAAATTCCCGTCCCATCAGACCCCATCCTACCGGTCAGACCCCGAAACCCAGAAGGCCACGCCGAAATACCGCTGGAAGTCCTCACTAGCCAGCTTGAGGGATCGCTAATGTTACGCTTCTTCAAGCTCGTACCCGGAAGCAACTTTCCCGTCCCAGCTGTCTCGGTGACGGAGGGCGAAGATATCTACCTCGTTGCTGCCCTTCGGTCCGGAGGTACAGTGCAGGCTGTGTGACCATTTGCAAAAAAGAAGAACACATTTTTATACTGGATCTTTGCGCATCGCTGTTGTGTGGGTTGCAGGATCTTTTGCCGTTCTCCGACCAATGAACTGTACCATTAGGTATATCCCATCCGATCTCAATGAGACTATCAACACGTATCAAACTCATTTCGTACAGATCAAGGTCAAGGAATTGATGCTTGACTTTTCCATTACATTGGTAGGTCTGTTGTCAGTTCGCCGCAAAAAGCGTCCTCACTAGGCGAGTTAGTTCACAGTCAACCCGGTGCTGGAAACACCTTCATCAAGGAATTCTCCGTGCTGGACAATGGGTAGGTAGTGGGTCTCAGTGTGCGATGTGA
The DNA here is from genome assembly GCA_001579985.1 of Hypsibius dujardini. Lineage (NCBI taxonomy): Eukaryota > Metazoa > Tardigrada > Eutardigrada > Parachela > Hypsibiidae > Hypsibius > Hypsibius dujardini. The sequence goes on from LRSR01011617.1 coordinate 8,907, forward strand.
GAGCTAAGCAGCCGTGACTGAACAGACTAACGCTGTACGGCTTATTAGGTGCCAATCGGCGGAACATCCGTGGGAGACGCCGGAAGAGTCAACAGACAGCGGCATCTTCCGCCTGTACTATACGAGATTTCTCGCACCGACTTTCTCGGGGAGCCTGAAACTCAGCGCCAAATGCTCGATCAATCTCTGTACCCAGCAGAATTCGAAGGCTTGCATTGAACAACCCAAATCATTACTGGAACCAGTACGTGTTATTTGCGTGTACACCTTGGCTCTATGGTTGCGCTGGTGTCTGTGTCTGTGTCTGTGTCTGTGTCTGTGTCTGTGTCTGTGTCTGTGTCTGTGTCTGTGTCTGTGTCTGTGTCTACATCTGTGTCTTGTCTGTGTCTTGTCTGTGCCTTTGTCTCTGTCTGCGTTTGCGCAAGTGCTTGTATCTGTACCTGTACAGCAATTGTGTCTGTGTCTGCGCCAGTCTCTGTGTTTGTCTCTATGTCCGTGCCTGCCTGTGTGTCTATGCCTATGTCTTCGTCTCCGTCTTTAATTCCGTGGAGTTACAGTGCTTCCGATTTGGCTCCACAAAAAAACATCTTTCTCTCCAAAGGGCTGCTTCAGCATCGCAAAAAACGTTCCAAACTTCCAATTCCACTCGGAAACCATTACCAACATCTCTGAAGTCCAGCCCGCCAACATCCTCATGATGATGTCCTCCCAAGCCCCACCGGCCGCAGGTCCCCCGCCCACACGGCGCTTCGCCACTGCCGCCGGCGGGACCGTCTTCCGATCCGCCGTCCCGAGCACAGCGTCCAGCAGCCAAACCGTTACATCCACGACGACCCGGACCACGGAGACCAAGGAGAACAACGGCATATTCAAGCGCAACATCACGGCGGACCCACGTCGCAAACTTCCCCAGTCAGCCACCATGGCGGCCGAATCGGTGACCGCCGCACGGACAGTACCCCCGCTGGTGGCTGCCCCGACGCCGCCGATGATGGCGAGGAACCTCTTGGTTGAGGTCCCGTCGCCGCCGCTCACGGAACCCAGCCGTGCACGGGAAGAATTGTGGCGGACCGTCGTGAGTATGCCGGCCACACCGCAACCGCCGGTGCCGGTAGCACCTCCGAACAAATCCCCGGAACAGCCGCAGGAGGTTAAATATTGTTTCATGCAGCGAACGGTGACGTTGGCGTCGGCGTCCGTCGCGGTGGTGTTGATTTTGAGTGTGGTGCTGGTGTCGTTTTCCTTGCTGCTGCACTGTCGCGGCCGGCGCCGACGTGATCGGGCTGCCATTCTAGACGACTGATCTGTACAGATGTGAGTGTGTGCATTTTCCTCATGTCCTTTATTTATTACTTATAGATAAAATTATATTACGTTTTATAAAGATGCTTTGACGATCTCGATGTCTGAAGGGGTCGGAGGGAAACTGAACTGGGGGATGACGGTGCCAAAGGGGTCCAGACTTCTTCTGGGCAGCAGAGGGTCGCGCCCCCCCCAGGGGAGTTGCTTGAGTTGCCACACCCCCTGGTACTTACAAGTCGATACAGTTACCACGGTATTCACTTTCACTTGTGATTGTGACTATGTGAGACTTTGTGAGTCGTCTACTCTACTGACTACTTCCGGTGCATTGTGGCGCCACCTCCAGGCTGGCTTTTCCCGTGGGCGACGTTATTACGCACTAGTAATTCCAGTTCAGAGCTGTTCTACAGATTGCAGTAGCACTGATATTAGTGATACTATTATCCACAGATGAGGTGTGATAAATTTATATCGTCAATTATAATCAGTTCTGATCTAATATTAAAAAAAAGAGTTTAAATACTTGTATCAGGGAAATTAGAGTGAAAATAGACCGCTAGTGCTGCAACACATGTGGCAAAAAAACTTGCGCTAACCGAGTTAAGTCGTTCAACTCGTGAAATACATGCCTTTATACACTGGACGAGTTAACGGGCTTAGCTAGGCCAGTGCACGTTTCTGCCACGTACAGCATGTAGTGCTGGTAATGTATTTTGCCCCACCTCCGCGCATTTCCGCTTGCTGGTTGGTTGGGAAGCAAACGGAAAGAAAGGAAAGCAAGGCAGCACACTCACACCACACGCGCACCCACACAAACAAAGCATTTAACTCACGTGAGAACACAACAACTTTTCCCCTTGTTCCTTCACACACATCGAAGTCTCTCTAATCCAATTCAACTCGTAGAAAAATATTCCCCAAAAAAGGTGTGTCCCAGCCATTTCTCACTCGGAATTCCCTGTTGCCAAGCTGACAGGCTGTCGCTGTTTTCCAGGGGTGGAATTAATAATCTCCCTCGAAGAGGACGACGCGTCGACAGAAATCTTCATTTTCGATCAGCTGATCGAAGCTTTCACCTCACCCACTTCTTCATCTCCACCATTGCCTGTTTCCCTCACCATCCATGGAACGGGCGAAAAATTTGGAACGAACGGACGTCTCGGGGGAGGTCGGTGTGAATGGTGGTCTGAAGAATTTATCGATGGAAGACGACGACGGGAGGAAGGAGGAGGGAGACGAAGACGTCCTCGACAGTGAGGAGGAGGAAGATGAGCTTCCAGAGAATATGATCATGTCCTTTTCCACCACCGGGACGGATGATGAAAGCTTGCAAAGAGAGTACGATATGCTCTCGAGCAGCAGCATGAATGATTTCTCCGAGATGCTGCAGGAGGATGGTGTTAACGATGGAGGTGAGTAGATCAATGAAACAATCAATCAGTGAAACAATCAACCGATAGGATCAAACAGCCAATGGGATCAGCCAATCAATCAATCAGGCAATCAATGAGATGGTTGCGTTAGAACCTGACCGAAACGCTTTCAACAATCAATCGAGTAATGACGTTATCAGTTTGCTGGTTGAATAGTGAATGAATGTCTCACTTGAATTGGTCGTTTTGTTAATGTTCTTAGTCATTAAGATGATTTTATTCATGTGAATATAGTTATCAATTAAAATTGGATTTTTTAGATACAAATTGAAAACATTTTTAATTGTTTATTTTTGGTTTAGCGAAGTTAGCCGATTTATCTAACAGCGGCTGTCGTTTGATTGGTTGGTTGCTTTCTTATGTTATCTGTTGAATAGGACCGCGTTTGGTTGCAGTTGACTTTTTTGTGAACAGTTTGTGAATAGTTCTCGTTTACTTTACAAATAGTCTCGAAGCATTTTGTACAATAATCTGACATTGTGATATCTCTCTAAATGAGATCTTTGTCGTACTTCTCGCACGCTAAGTAAAGAGTTATGCAAGGTGCGGTCGACGGCGTTAAAAGAACCAGCACGGAGAGAGATCCGTCGGGTCAATAAACGTTGCATCACTATGACTTTTCAAGCGTATCGAGGGATGGTGGTGGTTGCTGCTCGTTTCGGCGGCAATCTTTTTTTATTGACAATTTCCAATGCGTGTCTGTCTGTCGCTACGTGCCTGTGTGTCAGTCCGTGTGTTTATGTGTCTGCCTATATATCTACCTGTCTATCTGTCTGGCTCTCTGTATATCTGTCTGCCTGCCTGTCTGTCTGTCTGTCTACCTGCCTGCCTGCCTGCCTGCCTGCCTGTCTGTCTGCCTGCCTGTCTGTATGCCTGCCTGCCTGTTTGTCTGTCTGCCTGCCTGTCTGTCTGTCTGTCTGTCTGTCTGTCTGTCTGTCCAGCTTGCTTGTCCGTCTGTCCTGTCTGCTTGTTTGTTCTGGTTGCCTGTCTTTCGGCCTGTCTGTGTTACCTGTTTGTCTGATTGTAACTTTGATCAGCTGGCGTATTAACAAGAACGGATAGGAAATTTGGGCGTCTGAGAATTCATCTGACTGTATTTTCTTCCCCAGACATCATAGCCGGAACCGGATTGGACGGCGAAGTTTTGAACGGCGTCTACTTTGACAAGCTCGAGCTCGAGTTGAACGCGATCGAGCAGGCGATGGGTCAGTTCGAAGGCCGACTGGATCTACTCCGTGAACAGGCGCAAGATCTGCTGCTGACCCTGCAAAGTGAACGGTTGACTGCAGCAGCGACGGACGATCTTGTGTCCCCGAGCGACGCTTCCACCGGTCCAGTCGCAGCTCTTCAAGGCGGTGGCGACGACAGCTGAACCGATATCATCCCGGAAACCGAATTCCTTCGCATTGGGACATCTTGTTTTCGTGTTTTCAATGTTTCCAGAGTATGCGCGCGCGATCCTCAGTTTGAGTTTAACAGGAAGAGTCTTTATTTGCTTGTTTCGTTTTGAGACTTCCCGAAAGTCCTTGCAACTTGCACGTGACTGTGTCTACTGTGAAAACTTTTCCGGCATTCGGCAATGAGAGAGATTTATTCCCGAGGAGTGTATCGAGAATTCGAGATCACAGTCTGTGGTGTGCTGTATCTGCATTTAAGGCGTCAACTTACCCTGCCAAGTATTCTCATATTAGTTATGTACTAGTACGTGTGTCCATAAGATTATGAAAACAAGTTTGTAAAACGCATGCGATGCGGATAAAATGAATAAACAGCCAGGTGTGCGCATTGGAGGACAAGTTCAAGTGGATCCCCGTGACCGATGGTGGAAATAGCGCAGGACAGATTCGTTGTTTTTGAGGAATTCTTGCACCGAGGCAACGAGGTCTTTTTTCAGCTCGTCCGGTACTTTTTCTGCAGGGGAAAAAGGGAAAACACCAGTTACATGTATAAGTCAGATGCAGCGCAAACTGCCCGAATATAATATACGAATATAATAGACATGCAGACCTTCATGGGAATAAGTGCTTAAACAGTCAGGAAGATAAATGGAACGGTAGATTGTTAGACGGGCTAATGATAGCCAGAAAGAGCAGGCAGACAGATCCGCAAACGGATAAACAAACACAGGTCACATAGGAGACAAACAAACCAACAGACAAGCATACAATCAGAAAGATAGGCAAACCAGCAGACAGAAAGGCAGATAGACAGGCGGAGAGACACATACAGGTAGACAGAAAGAAAGACAGGCAGACGGAGAGACGGAGAGACGGAGAGACAGACAAACAGACAGGCATACAGGTAGACAGAAAGAAAGACAGGCAAATGGACGGACAGACAGACAGACATAGAAGTAGACAGAAAGAAAGACAGGCAGACGGACAGACAGACAAACAGACAGGCAGAGGGCAGGCAGGCAGGCAGAAGGACAATACACACAGCAAATATACATATACATATAAACAGAATTTGCTGCAAAAAAATAGTCACAAGACGAATACGCAGCTTTCACTGTTTCGCAATGAAAAAATGGACAGTCCACTCACGTCTGGCAGCCGTTCCAACATCTTTTACTAGGACATCCGCCAAATTCTTCTCGTGACCGTTGATTTGAACGCTTTGATATGTCGTCAGTTTTCCTGCAACGTCAAAATGTTTCCCAAACTCAGCAAGCAAGATTGAATTCCCGAAATTTTCAATCAACCATGCGATTCAGACCAGGCGAAAATGGTCAGCAAAAGCAAAAGCATAGAACATCAGAAGTCGAACAACAAGTAATACGTGCGTGATTCGTGACTCGAAGAGACGATATGGAAGAAAAACACCATTCAGGCATTTAGTATTCACAAATAAGCTCGAAAACAAACCTCGAAAAATGTCCCTGTTCGAAGTGTTCCAGGAATGGTTTTCAAGGCGACCGGCAATCCAGTCAGTCAACCTATAAATTCAAAATAACGGTAAAGAACGTCATCGATGGATTGATTGATCGATTGAAGTAATGAATAACAAACTAATCAATTGTGTCGGTCGATTGATTGGCTGATTTGGTCTAAAGAGCTCTAAACAGTGGAAATTTTCTCTCATTCTACTTACTCTTTGGTCTTCCGGTCAACAACGGCGGCGGTCTCTTTGAGCGAAGGTCTTGCGGGTTCAAGCACAGCGACGACGTTTTTAAGGTTTTCTTCCACAGGTTGCCATCGAGAATCCTTGCTTCGTGCAGGTGATCGAGGAGACTCATCTTCATCCACTAGATCCTCTAGCAATCGCCGTTTTCGAGAACTACCGTTGCTTTCGTCCGATTTCTGGCTGGATAGCGGGGCGCGTTTGTTAAGCAAATCGAATGCGGAGGACATTTTGCTGAAGGAATTCGACAGGGAGAAGAAATAAAATGATAAATGGATTCTTCCTCCAATCCCGAATGAGAATGATCAAAGTCAGAGAAAAAGAATCTCAAACAAATTAAGCTGCTTGGAAGAACGAAAAGCTGGTTTAAGAATGAGAAAGCTGCTTGTAAGAACAAAGCAACTGGCTGGAGGAACAGAAAAGCCCATTAGAGATGGAACGAACAAGCAAACGAGCATTCTAATATTGCACTTTTGCAATACATGTATACACTTTTTAAATTGTTATCCTTGCTTGCTGCCCAGTTTCCATGTATCTAGGATAGTCTTTCTCTGTCAGAGCGCTCTAAGATTTATGTTTCCCACTTCAAAATGTCTAACGAACAGGCTATCCTGGAGTTCGCTTTTCATGCGATGGGGCGCTTCGCATTTGATCGTGTCAAGGAAGTGTGTGTGAGTCTCAATGATTGATTGATTGCTGTGTGTGTGTGTGTGTGTGTGTGATCTCGTCCGTGTACAATACAGTTACAGATGGCTGTGCTCGTGTTCTCGATTGATTGAACGATGAATGGTTCTTCTTGAGAAAATATTACAGTACTGACTTTCGATCAAACGGTGTTATGACAGGACAAGGAAAAGGACTCGGTGAAGAATCCGCAAGGCTTTGCCCTGGGATGGAGTCAGTTTGTGTACTCACTTAGCCAGTTGAGCCAAGCTGAGAAAACGTATTTCTGCCTGGGATTTCTTCTGCAAACTCCCAACAATCCCAAAGCATTCCGCAAAAAAGAGGTATGAGGTAAAGTCTGTATTTCGGCTTACCCTCCAGTTGGTCGATAAATCGGTCCACTCATAGATTTCTTTTTGGTGGCAGCTGCTTGATTGTTTAAATTTTAGAAGTGCTATAGTAGACTGGGATATAGTACAGCAAATCAAACAATCAAGCACCTGCCATCAATTTTTCGTCGCATTAATCGATTTTTTCGACCTGCGAAGCAATGGAAACTTTTTCTTCCACGCACAGGTGCCTTTGCAGGCACAGTATGGGCAAATCAAACAGGATCTCGACAAACAGATGGACCATCTGCAGAGACTTCCCCTGTCTGAGAGCGGCGGCGGCGGCGGTGCGACGCCTCGTGAGACGGCCAGCGGGAAATCCGGCGTGGTTGTAACGCATTCCTCCATACCGGCGGCCGTGTTGATCCATCTGGGCGAGCAGTTGAGTCACTTCACGACCGCCCGATTGGACATGATCGAAATGTGAGTTTACGGTTAACTGTGTGTCTGTGTCTGGGTGTCTGTGTGTGTCTGTTTATCTGCCTGCCTGCCTGCCTGCCTGCCTGCCTGCCTGCCTGTTTGTCTGTCTGTCTGTCTGTCTGTCTGTCTGTCTGTCTGTCTGTCTTGTTTCCCTGGCCACCTGCCTGTGCACCCGAGGTTTGAGTCAGTCTGTCCTGTTTTTGATGTCAGTGAATGAATATTTTTCTTAACGGTAAATGTTTTTCATTCTAAATGTCTCAGCGTACTTTCAGTAATTTAACTTTATTGGAATGTAACTAAATTTAAACAATTGGACGGGATTGTCTTTGGGTTGTTTGACCGATTCCTATTGCCATATTTGGTGCAGCTACGAGCAGATGCACGAGATGGGCCTCAACCGAGCCAGCACGTACGACCAAATCATCAAAAAGGTCGACACTGTAGTCCATACTTACGGAAGGAAGTTTCTCCATCCGCTGCTGGCGCCTCTGGAGACAAGTTTTTGGTGAGCGTGTTTTTCTTGTCTCGTGCGCTTTTTTCCCTCCCCGGGCTATTCCTCCGGATGATTACTGAATTTTTTCTCTCTCCAGTTACGAGACAGAGATTTTAAAGAACCTCATTGAGGCACAGCTGCGTATCCTGGACTGCAACTTTATGGGGGCGCTGATTCGTCTGAACAACGCCCACCGACGCTTAACCGTCTGGCCGAGCATTAACCAAAGCCCAGAACCCTCGCTGCCAGGCAGCAAGGCCGCTCCTCAGAAGGCCATTCCCACACCAGCATTGATAACGTGGTTTTTCCGCTACCATACGGCACTCCTCGCGAAGGTCAGTTTGCCGGCGTCCTTAGCGATGTCTTAGCCTTATATGTGTTTTTCAGTCCCCTTTGTTGTCCTTCGATCTCTTGTCTCTTTACCTTATTATGTTCTGTCTTGTTCTCTCAAAGCTTCTTACAGTAAGCCTCTACGCTGACTGTGCAGTGTACATTTCTCTATCGGCTTTGCTCTCTATCTGTCTGTCTGTCTGTCTGTTTGTCTGTTTGTTTGTTTGTTTGTCTGTTTGTCTGTCTGTCTGTCTGTTGTCTGTCTGTCTGTCTGTCTGTCTGTCTGTCTGTTAACGCATCTCCCAGTCCTGACTGTCTGTCTTGTTTGTCTGCATATCCATCTGCTTTTTGACGATTGCCCTTTTTATTTACAGTTCAGCCTGTACTTTTATGACGTTCTCAGTAAGCAGACGGCTCAGTTGGATTTGAAAAATCTAATGGCCAAGACATCCCCGGACTACTATCAAAAGTAGGTTCTTGAGAGGTAGTTGTGACTATTATACTAAACCTCTCAAATCTCCTTTTGAATTCTCCGTTTGGAGCCTCCGACGTGAATTGAACGGATCGGTTGCTGTTGCAGAATTGTGGCGTTTTACCGGAAGTCTGACGCACTCAGCATCTGTATTGTGTTGGACACAAACGGAATGGGCTACCGCGGTCTCGGTTATCGGCTTCCCGAAGAAGAGCCAGAATCCCCGACCGGTTTGGAGAGTTACCCCGCGATATTTTGCTATCCTTCGGTGAGTTTTGTTGACGTTTCAAAATGGTTTCAGTTACTGCTGAAACCGGAAATGCTTTTAGTTTTTTTCGGTTGCCGACTATTATTGCCTTAATTTTTATTCGCCTATCTCACTGCCTGCATGTTTGTCTATCTGTGATTGTCTGTTTGTTTGTCAGATTGGCAGTAGGTCAGTATATCGGTCGTCCGTATGTCTGTTTGTTTGTCTGGTTGCCTGTCTGTCTATCTGCCTGTCTGTCTATCTGCCTGTCTGTCTATCTGCCTGTCTGTCTCTCTACCTGTTTGTTTGTCTGTCTATCTATCTGCCTGTCTGTCTCTCTACCTGTTTGTTTGCCTGTCTGTCTATCTGCCTGTCTGTCTATCTGCCTGTTTGTCTATCGGTCTGCCTTGCTGTCCGTCTATCTATTTATCTGATTGTGTAACATGCATAACCTGTCTATCTATCTGTTTGTCTATCTGTCGCTCTGTTTGGACGCATGTCTAGTCTATTTTATAGATTGCCTATTTATAAACTCGTGTTCCTTTGTTTAGGAACGTCCTACCAAACACTGGCCTTCCGTAGTTATGACGTTGACCATGGAATCCCATCGACTGTCTCAAATCGACGCCATAGTGGCAGTGAATGATAAGGTACGAAGCATCAACGTACAGTGTATTCGTTAAAAAGCGACAACATGGTGGAGACATCCTTGCTCCTTTTTTTTACAGACTATGGACAGGACGTATTTCCTTGCTAGAATCGAGCCGAGATTGTTTGTTGCGGTGATTTTTGAAACGAAAAAGTCCGACAAAGACGCGACTGTCATGCAATTTCTCCTGGAAATGATCACTGGCTTGCGATGCGCAAAGACACTGGAATCGCTGAAACCCGTTTAAAGTATGAGTATTATTTAGAGTATAATACCCATGATCCGCAGGAGGAATGCCTGATTGTTCTTGTTTTACATTTTGATATCTGTTCTAACACGTCTTACACCGCTGACGCATGATTAGATTCTCTGTGATCTGTTTACAAGTTTTCTTCTCTATCTTATTTTGTCCCTTACCCAGATCCAGAAACTATGACTTTGTATACTTCCTGTTCTTTCTTACACATGACCTGTGACAGGCAGAAACGTTTCCATGCAAACATTAACGGCGTCTGAAAACTAAACTGATACTGATAGGTCCAAACAGGGGGATCTTTACCGAAAATAGTGTCTATTTGTTTGTTTGTCTGTTTGTCTGTCTGTCTATCTGTCTGTCTGTATGTCTGTCTGTTTGTCTGTCTGTCTGTTTGTCTGTCCGGCTGGCTGACTGTTTATGTCTCTGTTTTCTGTCTGTCTTCTTTCCTGTCATTCTGTCTGTTAGTCTGTCTGTCTGTCTGTCTGTTAGTCTGTCTGTTAGTCTGTCTGTCTGTCTGTCTGTCTGTCTGCCTGCCTGTCTGCCGATCTGTGAGTGTCTATTTATGTGTCTGATTGTCTGTCTGCCTGCTTGCCTGCCTGTTGCTCTGCATGATTATCTTTCTCACTGTCTTTCGTTCTCTCTATTTTTCTGACATACTCTCTGCCTGCCTGTCTATTCGACCACGCGTTGTCTATACATCTGTTCGCCTGCCTGTTTGTTTGACTGACGGACTCTCATAATGGGTCATATTCAAAAAGCTTACGAATGGGTAGGAAGGAGTACCCGTCCAGATAGGCAGTCGTGGACCGTGGCAGATAACGCAGGCACGAACGTTATTGGCGGGGGCAGGTAGGGGAGGAGCAACGAGGGGATTGAAGTCAAGCGGCAATCGGCCTGACGTCATGGCTCTTTACTGGCCATTCTCATTCCCAGAGCAGTGCGCATAGTAGAGACTCTTTCTACCACAACCGCCTCTTCTACCCGCAGTTATTTTCTTCCAGCTAGGATTATAGCCTCACACCACTTATTAGCATTCATCATCAGAACCTTCATGATAATTTTACATTTGTTCCTTCCGGCCGAACGATTACGGTAGACTCAGAGTTCAGTCAACTTTCTTTTTTCCGCCGTGACTAGTAACCACCCAGTGGTTTATCACACTTTCTCTTTTTTTTCCGCCGGTGCAAAACAAATCGCATTTCCTGGCTTCTGGCCAAAAACGCTTGTGAGATTATTCATCAGACAGTGGCACTGGTGCTGGCTTGAAACGCCACAACAATGCTTTATTCGGATGTACTGCAGCAACCATCGTCGTCAATAATACCGGCGAAAACAAGAACTAACAACTATCAACGTCTGGATTATTCTTATTCATCTCCAACGGCGTACCATTCTTCGCCGGCATCCCGTTGGCGTCAGCAACCGAAACTGTTTGTAATGGGAGCGGCCACATCCCGCCGAACATCCCGGGCATTATGCAGTCGCAAATGTCTGCGATCTGTGATCGTTGGAATTTTTATGGTCTATGTCATGATGTGCCTGCATGATCTGCGCTCTCAGCGTATGGATGTCCAGGTAAAATTCTATACTGCTACTATTACCAACAATTGCCTGACTCTCCGTCTATCTTTTCTATGTGTGACTCTGTCTGTCTGTCTGTCTGTCTGTCTGTCTGTTTGTCTGTCTGTCTGTCTGTCTGTCTGTCTGTCTG
>LRSR01011623.1:0-10529 GCA_001579985.1 Hypsibius dujardini
TCCTGAAAGTGCGGATGGCTCCGACAGTGACTGCCGACGACGAAGGTCGCCAGCTTCCGGTCAATGTCTTCGTTGACAATGTCCTTCACGATGCACATCGCGTCGAACCGAGACAGAATTGGATCTGACAAATTGACCTATTGACCGGACGAAAAGAGCACATAAAACGTATAAAGTTCAGTAGAAACGAAACCAACAAGAAAATCAAATTTCAAACTAACCGGTAATTATTCTAGATCATAGTAATCTTAGTTGAAATGAAAAAATTAAGAGTACGACGTATTAAAAAGACTAAAGTTTATTTAATAAAAAATATTTAGAAGCAAGCTCTTCGGGTTTCAGCCTTACGTTTTCCGCGAACGTCATGGAACTGTCGTAGCGACCGCTAATCGGATTAGCCGCGGCAATCACCGAACACCGCGCCTGCAGCGACGTCACAATACCGGCCTTGGAAATAGAGATGCTCTGCTGCTCCATCGCCTCGTGGATGCTGGTTCGATCGGCGTCGTTCATCTTGTCAAACTCATCAATCAAGCAGACGCCCTTATCGGCCAGTACCAGCGCGCCCGCTTCCAGGGTCCACTCGCGGGTCTGCGGGTTCTTGTTCACGTAGGCAGTCAGGCCGACCGCCGAGGCGCCTTGACCGGTGGTAAAGACCGGTCGGTTGGCGATTTTCTCAATGTATTTCAGAAACTGAGATTTGGCCGTTCCCGGGTCGCCGCAGAGGAGGACGTTGATGTCCCCGCGGAGTTTGTGCTTTCCGCCGGGGTTTTTCGGCACACCGCCAAAGAGGGCCAGTGCCAGGGCCTTCTTGATGTCGTCGTGTCCGTAGATAGAGGGTGCAATGCTGGCGAAAATCTAGAGATGAATCACACATTTAATATCACACTAACTGGATTCGTCATGCTGCAGTAGTGTTGAATACGAATGTATGTTTCATATATATTTAAAAAAGCTATTTAAGCTATTACTGTTATCCCGAGGGCAAATGCAGACTTACCATATCGGCAATCAGCTCTTCCTTGGCCAGTGCTTGAATGTCTTTCACGTCCTTTTCCGTCAGAGAGAGAGCCAGCGTTTTCTCGTCGTTCCGCTTGATGTGATTGACAACGACAACGGTCGCGAAAACAGGAAAGCCGTTGCGGGTGTTCAAGGAGCCGTCGTAGTTGTTGGAGTAAATTCCGGTCACTTCCTACAAAACAGACCCCTTTATACCTCATGATCGCTAACTTCATACAGACAACGTACGCGGCACTTACGATTTCATCGCCAGGAGCCACGCTGTCCACCAGGTCGCCTTGTAGGATGCACTCTTTCGATCGCGGCAGACGACCGGCAGCGACCTTGCCGGGACTCTCTTGGATCACGATGCGTTGAAAGTTCTCGTACACTGTCTGAAATATGGAAGATTATAAAAGCGGTCCCACGCCAGACATCAACAACCAATTCGGTATACTTCTTGTTGGTTGATTTCAAACGGGCCGCGTTTCTGGCAACCGATGCAGTTCTTCGGAGTCATCTCTTCGTTGGCAGTGACGTAAAATGGTCCATTGGTGGCGCCACAGGCGTTGCACTCGTAGCTGACCGTAGACAGTTTCGGAAGAATTCCCGTCGTACTGGAGACGACCCCGCCGGTCCGCACCAACTGATTCAAGTGCACTTGTCTGAAAGGGACAAAAATGGCATTTTTGTCCCGTTTCAATTAGAAATAATTTCGGCCAGTGAAACTGACCGAAGAGCACGAATTTCTTCTTGGATCGGAAGATCGACAATGCGGATGACAATTTCCTGGTTGATTCGACCGTAGTGAGGAAACATTTTCGAGACAACCGCGGCGGCAGCCTAAAAAACGACAACGATTAGACTTACTTACAGGAGAGCCTTCTCCTTACAGGAGAGTAGGAGAGTCACCTCCTACGGGCCTTATTGCTATTGAAATGTTTTAAAATATATTTTCAATGGTGGAAAAAACGGCTTTTAATCTTAATAAGGAGTTTCATTTATGAATATAAACTATGACAGATAGCTGATACATATTTAAAAGAATTTTCTTATTTTAAAAAAATTTGCAGTTAAAATTCACAGTATTTTTATTTAAATTCAAACATATTATTCGGGCAAGACCACTGACCATATTGAAGATCTCCAGAATTTCCACCGGACACTCCGGCAGAAAGAACGCCAGCACTTCCTGATGGGCCGCCAGATCCTGGTAATTCACCTCGAAGCTGTTCAAGTTGGCGTGACACATTTTCTTGATTCGCTCCTGGTAGATTTTGCCGCGCTTCTCCACACTGAAGTTGAGGAGGAAATTGCGGAAGCGATTGTAGATTTCGGTGCGCGCCGCCAGCTGGGTGACCCACTCTTGCAGCGGAAAGCCGCGCATATCTTCCAGATTCTCCACTGGCTCCACTGGCTACGAAGGTAGAAAAAGAACTGATACCATGAGCAACTGCTAAACAACTGATCGTCTCTCCTAATCAATCAACTGATGCCATGTCTACATCAACAACTGAAGTCAAGCCAAGTTAACAACCAATCAGAGAATCGCGTTGCCTAAGTCGATCGTCAATGAAATTAACTACGATAACCATAGGAATACATCAATCAATCGAGTATCAACCAAGCTAAAACAAGGATGTCCAATTAATCAATCGACCGATTACAATCAAGCGACTGCTAATACACAATACCCACTGAACTACTTTTCAATGAACTAAAGCTCGAGGCTCACTCCTTACCATGTCGCCTTCTTCGTTGAACTCCAACTTCCGCATATTATCCCGAACACGGTTGAACAGCGGATTATCTCGGTCCAAGTCGTCGTCATCCATTTGGTACATGTCCTCCGCGTAGACACCTTCCTCGCGGTCCCGCTTCCGCATTTCCGCTTCAGCCTGGCGACGTGCCCCGAACGACAATTCGGACAGATTGTCATTGGTGTCCAGGCCTTCCTCCTCATACCGATCCAAATGAGGCATTGGAGCATAATCACTGCGCGGCGAGGAAAAAATAATTCAATTTGTCTTCAGGATAATTCGATTAACAAAAAATGCTTACGCTTCGGGATTTTCCATCAAATCCTCTCCATCGTCAGGCTCCTCGTCGTCGACCTCCTCCTCCGCGAAGGTCGACTCATCGTCATCGTCGTGCACCACCGGTGGGGGAATATTATTGTCATCCTCAGGGACGTCTCCGCCGTTTGCCTGCAGCCCGTCGTGATCCATTCTGATCGGGATGAATGTCTTCCAATTACAAATTCTAAATCAATTAACTGATGTAAACTCTAAATCAAATTGAGTTTTGTAGGAGAAGGTGTAAAAAAAAGAAGAGAAAATAGTTTCCAGCGAAAATAAACTGTGTGCGCCAATTTTAAGACTTTGTTTGGATTACCGGACTCGAGTCATCATGAGTCCACGGCATTGGTGAGTCGAGTCGATGAAGCCTAGAGCCCATTTGGAATGGGTGCCCAGTCAAACCACTGCTCGAGTAGGCGCCCAGTTGTACAGCTGCGTGGGCGATATTTTCCGTCCTAATTTTTACAGCCGTTCTGGAGGAGTTTCAGAGGGATATTTGACGTTGTCCTGCGCAATTTTAAATCTGGATAGGGTTGTTGAAGTTGGGGGAAACGAGCGGTAATCTCTGCAAAGTCACTGACCAGTTGCTTTCGATTTTGAGGAAGGATATTCTCTTCGTTGTCGCGGATCTTCTCGCCCTCTTTCGGAAAATTCTGCTTTTCACTTACTGCACCGACCGTTAAAATGCTGCGAACGATCACCAAGGTAAAGGGAATGCACTTGTATGAATTTAATTTCTAAGTAGATGTTGGCACTAAAGAGGGGTGGGACAACAGTTGCGGCACAAGTGGTCTTCGCTGTTCTGCTGTGTGTTCTCTTAGTTGATTCATTGATTTCGTCTGTTGGACGTTAGTCGTCGGCTGTGCATATGACCCGTCCGTTGATTGATTGATTAGTTGCTGTATTATTGAATTCGAGATATTGGTTCATTTCAGTCCATTGATTGATCATATGATCTGACACGTCAATCCGTAATGTTCACATATGCAGAACTAGAATTTCTGTTTTCCGTTATCTTTAGTGCGCACCGCGCTACCAGATGAACTCGATCCTTTCACGGAGTATGGCGTCAGCTTCGGGTAGGTTTCATTTTCACAGCGATTTCCGGCCCGTGTGTGAACCCTCGTTATGTTCATGCAAACCTATTCTTCAGAGGAGTTCGACTTGGTCGTTATTGGATCTGGACCCGGTGGTTACGTTGCAGCCATCAAAGCGGCTCAGCTTGGCCTGAAGGTAGAACTGTTTGTCTGTCTTTTGTCTGTCTGTCTGTCTGTCTGTCTGTTTGTCTCTCGTCTCTTTGTCTCTCTGTTTGTCTTCGTGGCCCTCTTTCTGCTCGTTTAGTTTCTATCTATTTGAGTGTCTGTCTGACTATCTGTCTGTCTGCATTGTCTGTTGCCTGTCTAATTACCTGCTTGATTGTCGTTCTATCTTTGTCTATCCGTCTGCTTGTATTTCTGAACTTTTTTTTGTGATCTGTCTGTCGCAAACTTGCTTAGCCATTCGAGATTATTTTTATCGTCGCAGACTGCATGCGTAGAACGGCAAGACACATTGGGCGGTACCTGCCTCAACGTCGGCTGTATCCCCTCCAAATCTCTCCTCAACAATTCCTACTTTTACCATCTGGCTCAGAAGGAGTTTAAGCAGCGCGGCATCGAATGTACGCCCGATTAACGCCCTTGCCTTGAGCTTTGGTACATAATAATACCTTCAAAGTTGCCATGTATTTTAGGCGGTGGTATCAGCCTCAATCTGGACGCCATGATGGGCCAGAAGAAAGACTCGGTCAAGGCACTGACCGGCGGCATTGCTATGCTCTTTAAAAGCAACAAAGTCACCTCTTTCAAGGGCCACGGGCAGATTGTCGGCCCAAATGAGGTGGCAGTCCTCGGGGCAGACGGCGCGAAGGGCCAGTCCATAAGGACGAAAAACATTCTGATTGCGACCGGGTCGGAAGTCACACCCTTCCCGGGAATTGAGGTAGCCCCACCAAAGCCCACACATTTTGTCAGTCTTACCTGGATTTTTTTCTCTCTTAGGTTGATGAAGAGCAAATTGTTTCGTCGACGGGAGCGCTCTCTTTGAAGAAAGTCCCGGAGAAGATGGTCGTCATCGGAGCCGGTGTTATCGGTCTGGAATTGGTAAAGAAAAAACCTTTGCGGTGTAATTGAATTAACTTTTCGTTTACTAATCATATCAACTTTTGGCAATAGGGATCGGTCTGGAAGAGATTGGGGACGGAGGTGACGGCAGTGGAATTTCTCGGCCATGTCGGCGGCATGGGTATCGATATGGAGGTCTCCAAGTCTTTCCATAAGCTGCTACAGAAGCAGGGCATGAAGTTCAAACTGGAGACCAAAGTGACGGGCGCAAAGAAGCAAGGCGATAGGATTCACGTCTCGGTGGAGAGCGTCAAGGATGCCAATAAGAAGGAGGATTTGGAGTGTGACGTGCTGCTTGTGTGTGTGGGACGTCGACCGTACACCACCAACCTTGGTCTGGAGAGTGTCGGCATCCAGCTGGACAAGCGTGGAAGGATTCCGGTGAACAAGCGATTTCAGACGTCGATCCAAAAGTACGGAGGGGATTTGTGTATCTGGTTGTTTGTCTGCCAATCAGTTTGTGTTACTTGTCTGTTTGTCTGCGTATTCATTTGTTTTGGCTGATCTTTCTGCCCCTGCTCTTTACCTGTCAGCCTGTTTGTCTAAATGAAGTTTTGCCTATTTGACTGAGTATCTCTGCCTGTCTAGTTGTCAGTCTATTGTTTGCCTATACTTTTGATTGAGTTTCTACCTGTTTGGCTATTTGTCTGACTGAATTTCTTTTTGCGTGCCCATAACTTTGACTCTATTTCTATCCTTCTGTCTTCCATTCTGGTCTGATCAATAGTATTCAGTAATATGTCGTTTGTTCTGATATGATCATTCTTTTACAGCATTCACGCAATCGGCGACTGTATCGAAGGCCCCATGCTGGCCCACAAAGCCGAAGACGAGGGCATTGTCTGCGTGGAAGGCATCGTCGGCGGCCCCGTCCATATCGATTACAACTGCGTACCCTCGGTCGTGTACACGCATCCGGAGGTGGCATGGGTGGGAAAGAGCGAGGAGCAACTCAAGGAAGAGGTAGGTCTCCGGTTTCATTCTTCCCTCTTTGGTGATGCAGATGAGCTGCAGTGAGAGCATAGTACGGACAGCAGTGGATAGCACGCTGAGCTAACATGTAACATTATTATTACTCTTGGTTTCTCCTCATAGGGAGTGAAATACAAAGTGGGGAAATTTCCAATGGCTGCTAACAGCCGCGCAAAGACCAACAACGACACTGACGGGTTTGTCAAGATTCTGGCCGACAAGGAGACCGACCGGATACTTGGAGCACATATTATTGGATCGGTAATCCAAATTTTGTTGTTTCTTGTTTATTTTTCATTATTCGGCAGCTTGTCTATCTACTTGTGTGTCGGTATACCTCTGAGTTTGTCTCGTTTGTCAGTCTGTCTGTCTGTCATGCTGCCCATCTGCCTGGTCAACCTGACCTTTTATATGTCTTTCAGTTTGTCTATCTATGCATGTGTCTATCTGTCTGTCTGTCTGTCTGTCTGTCTGTTTAGCCATCAGTTTGTCTGTCTGTCTAGCCTCCTATTTATCTGCCTGTCTGTTTCTGTACCTGTTTGTTACCTACGTATGTTCGTTCATGTTCAGTTTGAAGGAACTGTCTATCCCTATGTGTATACAAATTCACTCAACTAGCCAATTTTGTTCTATTTTAGACTGCCGGTGAGCTGATCAACGAAGCCGCCCTCGCCATGGAGTACGGCGCCTCCGCCGAGGACGTCGCCCGGGTCTGTCACGCCCACCCCACCAATTCGGAAGCCTTCCGCGAAGCCAACCTCGCCGCGTACTGCGGCAAGGCTATCAACTTCTCCTAAATCGCCCCGCAGCGCCGGAAACGCGGCAGACTGAGAGTTTGAAATTTTTTCTAACACAGTGCTAATAGAGCGAGCCTGACGTGAAAAGCTTTACTATGTGAAATCAACCCCTTATCGAGCCTTGGTTTTGACTGCGCACGCATCACCTTCTTGAAAGAATATATATAAATTAAATGATCGTAAATCAAAGGAGCTGTCTGATTTTCACGCAGGAAGGAGAGAGAGTAGGTTACAAAACCAAAAATTTGATTGACAAAGTCCGGGCAGGGGCAGCAGCAAAAATACGATACGCTAATGAGCTCCATGAGCAGTCATCATCTATCAGACACAATTTTTTCATTTCTCAACTATTTACAATATATTGCAAGCTTTGCTGCGGGCTTTGTTGCCACTTCCGGAGCGGCTGTTGCTCACCGGCGGCGGAGGACTGCTCGGCGGAGTACTCTTCCGCTCGGCTGCTGCTGCTGACGGCTTACGGGCAGACCTTATCGGGCGCGGTGAGGACGGCGGCAAGGGGCCGTCCTTACTGGTACTGTTGCGTTTCTGGTGGGGAATCTCCACGGCAGCCGCAATGGGTGATGGTGTGACGGTGATACCATTGGGGATGGGCGGTCCTCCCGCTCCTTCCTGGGGGCTCGGTCGTGGGGAGATCTTCTCCTGCTGGTTGGCCACCGACTGCACCGAGTGAATACTCTCCGTGGGGATATTGGAGGCTTCCTTCGGTGGGCTGGGCTTTGGGGGCACCAGGGCGATGGCTGGAGGGTCGATGTGTTCCGGGGTGGGGGTAGTGTGGTTGTGGTTGTGTCCATTGGTGGTGGTGGTGTGGGTGGCGATGCCGTTCGGAAGGGAGTTGAGGGTGGAGGTGCTGTCAACGGGATTGATGGGGTGGTCGTTGCTGTCTTGCACGGACCAATTGATGCTGATTTTCTTCTTTTTTGGACGACTGACGGACGGGCTGCTCTCCTGGCTCCGGAGGCCGAGTTCGGTCCCGGGCGCGGTGAGTTTTTGGTTGGCTTCGAGGGACTTCTCCCGATCGGAGATAAGGCTGGCAATCCACTGGTCGAGTTTTTGCTCGGGCGTGGCTGGAAAGGTTTTCTTGGGAGATTAGACTGGTGGACTAACATAGGTGGGCCGGCAGTTCAAGCACAAACAGTCAGTCACACAGATAGACAGACAGACAGACAGACAGAAAGGTTGGCAGACAGACAGACAGACAAACGAGTGAAGGAAGATAAATTCAGTCAGGCATCAATGGTCAGATAATGCGATGAGAAGGATATTCGGCACACTTTCAGGTAGACCTTATTAGATTTAGGTACTTACGAGCAATATGGGCTGGGATGAGTTTCGCAATATCAAGGAAATTATCACTACCGGTATCCTTGAATGGAATGTCGTCCTTCTGCTGAGCGTAATGAAACACTTTGGCTAAAGTGACCTCGGGTTCTGTGTCGACTCTTTCGTCCATATAAAAGCTTTCTCCGTAGCAAATTAGGGAAACCTGTAATATCAGATATTACAAGTCTTAAATATATGCCGGGTTGTCTATGTTTGCGTGCAATTTTCTATCCTG
Organism: Hypsibius dujardini; assembly: GCA_001579985.1. NCBI lineage: Eukaryota > Metazoa > Tardigrada > Eutardigrada > Parachela > Hypsibiidae > Hypsibius > Hypsibius dujardini. The sequence continues at coordinate 8,582 of LRSR01011623.1, forward strand.
GTCTAGAGTTCTTGTAAGGCGGGTGCGAGTCGTGGTTTGTTCGTTTTGCTACGTCGTTCTTCATATGTCAGCCTGATTGTCTGTGGCTAATGATTCTTTGTCTGCCTGGTTGACTCTAGCTCTCTGTCGGTATATTAGTATGTCTGTCTTGTTGTCTGCCTGTCTGTTTGTATGTTTGTCTGCCTATCTCATTGCCTGTCTGTCTGCCTCGTTGTCTGCGTGACTGGATGTACAGTTTTACTGTCTTCCCGCGAGATGACTCTTACGGTAGTGCGAACTCCGACCCAGGAGGTCGCCATAAACTGCCTGATCATATTCATCACGTAAACCAGCTCCATCCACAGCGACTCCACGCATGTCGTGTCATTTTCATCCTCTGCCGTAATACGTGCAGAGATCTCTAGGAATTCATCCTGCTCACAGGAAACAAAAACCAAAATGTCGTCCATCCGCGTCAGCGTGCCGAATTTCCAGTAATAATGGTAGGCGGATTTGTCAACGAGTGCATTGTTCACCAGGGCCACCAGCCGGTGATTCAGTCCAGGCGGCATCACCGGCAGGAAGTAGTGATACAACGAGATCTGAACGTCCCCGTGAAACGGTCGACTAGTCCAATTAAGTTGCTGGAATGAAAAGCGAGATAAAAAATATTTCAGACACAGTCTAGTGTTAGTTCAGGCAGTCAGACGGCAAGGTTACTCATGATGTGGGTGGTTTCTGGACGAGCCGTTTTTTCGACCCTCGTACCGGTTTAGCGTCAGCCAACAGTCCCAACAGTGGAATCACATACTGCACTTGCGGACGGAGATTGGGAAAATTTGGCAGGAGCAGCGTGTCTGAGGCGATTCGGTTGGACTTGTTGATAGCCAGAAGTGCGGCTTCTAGCATGACGGTCCGCAGTCGCAACACCTGGGTCTCCCCGTCCAGGAACTCCTGAAGAATCATATCAACATTTTGACATGTCTGTATTTCAGAAACAGCACTGTTACACAGAAAGAAAAACAGACAGGCAGACAGACAGACAGGCAGTCAGACAAACAAACAAACAAACAGACAGACAGACAGACAGACAAACAGACAGACAGGCAGACAGGCAGATAGACAGGCAGGCAGACAGGCAGACAGGCAGACAGACAGGCAGACAGGCAGACAGGCAGACAGACAGCTGAGCATACTAATTACAGCTGATTATTTTTTATAGCATTTATAATTTATTAAAAAAAATAATGTTCTTATTTCAATTTGAATTTGCAGACAGCGACATATGGGACATGAAACCAGAGATCTCGAGTGCGTGCAACAGGACCATGAATTTGTAGCTGCTGATCCTCGGAGAAAGATCAATAAAAATGATCTCAATTTTACAGTTCCGGCCATCTCCTAACATCGATCAGTTTTCTTATGTACGTATAATGGTAGTCAACCCAACTCGCTTTTTATCGATCTTTTATTGTATGAACCAACGCTAACTTTACACACAGAAGATCCGGTGACACCGTTTACGCACCTGCCAAATGAGCGGCAATAACGATTCCTTTAGTAGTCCACGATTCGGAATGTCCTCCAGAGCCACAGCCAGCACACCAGCTTCCGGTGGACGAGTCACCTGATCCTTCGGCCAAAAACGTTTTGCTTCAAACCGGAAAGACTTTTTCTGATCGTCGATATGAAGCGCACAGGCACAGTAGGCCAGGACCGCTGGATCGATACACAACATATCGGAGTTCGGGGAAAAGGTGTGGCTTGTCCGCAGATCCAGCATTACACCCTGAGAAAACAAGAGAAATTTCCTTTCCAGAACACTTAAACAGACAGACGTAGACACAGACACGGATACAGAAAGAAACACGAACCGCAGATAGAAACGCAGTCCCGGAGGCAGACACAGACACAGACACAGACACAGACACAGACACAGACACAGACACAGACACAGACACAGACACAG
>LRSR01011624.1:0-10200 GCA_001579985.1 Hypsibius dujardini
GGTAGGCCGGCGTTCTGACGTCAGCTTTGGGGAACCCAGTAGGCTTAAAAATTATTAATTTTGGCATTTCTGCGGCAATTCCTAGTTTTTTCGAGCATTACACAACCCTTGAAAATGCCGGCAAGGTGTTTCCCCAATTCCCCAAGGTGTTTCCTGATCGGTTTCTCCCACCTCCAATTCGTTACGTCAGCGGCCCAAATGGACCAGTTCCTGCTGATCCCGCTACAGACCTGGGAACGGACTGGCTGCGTAGCGACCTGGTGGAGGACAGGCCTGATTTGGAGTGATAAAGATACATTTCACGTTTATTTCTGTAATGGAAGGGGTCTTTGGTTTCTGACGTCAGAAACTGAAGATCTACGGGGTGTTAAAAAAATTCTGACAAACTCTGACGTTAGGGGAGGGGGTGTCGGGTCGCCTAATAAAAATTAATGACGTAACAAACGGATGTTCCCTTATGCTACTTTCATCCCTAGTAAGCACGGGGATAAATTAAGCCAAGTACCTAGCCAGTTTCCTAAAATTCTGGCTTTATTAAACAGATAGACTGGCTTTATGTTATCTAAATGGCTGAAAAAAATGCCGGGTTGGCTTAATTCTCGGCAAAAAAAGTCTTGTGATATGTCTAGGTGGCTGATTGACTTGCAGAAAATCCGATAAGAAATGAAAAGCTAGGTGTCAATCGCAATGTTAAAAATTAAAATTTAGCGTCGAAATATTCCCGTATTTTCTGAGTCACTTACTAACACCACTCTTTTTATCCGTCTAAATTTATGTGAAGCGATGTGTGAGCTTTCAAAATTTATACGCATTATTCATTCTTATTCGAAAGGCGAGCAGACTGTAAATTTTTAAAAATAAATGACAGAAATAAAAGTCTGTGCAACGTGCCCAGGGTTTGGCATCTTGTGGGACGCAATGGTGGAATTTCTGATTATTTTAGAACACGGCGAAATATGTGTCCAACAATTGTTCTGAAACAGTTTTAGCATTTTCGCGAAGAATTGCGAAACTTATGCTTTCACGTTTCATGACTGTAGAAAGACTGGAACAATATTCAGGCGCTATTATACCATGGTTTGCGATAAATACGCGATACAGTCAAAATCCTGAGATTCGAACGGTCACATGAGTTAATTTCTATCGAACCGTTTGTTCAGAGCCGGGCTTTGCTAGCTTGAAGTTGGAGAGAGTAAAGTTGAAACGGTACTGTGACGTCGTTCGAATCTCAGCACTTTCACTGTAATTTTTATATGAAAGGAAAAAAACTTTTTGTCCACCAAATGCGTACTAGGGTCTGTATACTATTTTTTGCCAGTTGTGATTAATTCTGGAAGTCGGATTAAATTTGTCCTACTTCCCAAAATTCTAAAATCTCGGAATTTTAACGAGTATATTTTCTAGCAAAACTTTTACCAGATTTTTTCCGGAAAATTGGACGGAAAGATATGTTTCTGTATGTGTAATGGGAACTAAGGCATGCTCCTTGCCAGAGTGTCAAAGTCAGAAAGCTGTCAGGAGCGAAAGTGCCTAGTCATGTTAGGTCGATATTCTGCCCATCCGAAAACCCAAAAAAAATGACGGAACTCGTCAGGTCCAGCTTTCGACACGTTGATCATACTAAACTGCCGGGGCAAGACCCAGACAGATCATTATCGGTTTCTTGCTCAGTTTTGAGAATACACATTCCGTTTTTTAACACTTTTAATATTTTTTTATTTTAGAAACACCTGTCTGGTCTGACCTGAAACTAACTCCTGGCTCCGCCCACTGACATCGATACAGGATTTTGCGGTCTACTAACCGGAAGTTGCGTAGCTAACAAGTTTATTAGACTGAATGTAGGGATAGGTAGAGAAGAAGACTGGAAGATAGTGAAGAAGAAGTACTAATCTCTCTAGAACTAGTAAAACACATTATTATGTAGTAAAGTGTTAACTATAGAAATGATAGTAAATAGCTTACACATCAGGATTACATACAAGTAATTAGCTGTGGCAGCAGAATAGGGTTAATACGGTAGATGAACTCACTAACTAAGCAAAGTACTAGTGAGTCAAACAGCTGTAATAATTGGATATAAGGACTTGTTGGGCGTGGCCCAAAACAAGCGAAAATCAATTGAATTTCAAAAGGGATATATAATAATATATAATGATTTACTGCTCCGATCACAATATAAAAAAATACTCTGCTGTCACAGCTTATCGATTCAAAATTGAATTTTGAAAGGACATAACGCTAAACGTTATGAAATCAACCCTTTTTCAAAATAGCAAGTTTTTATAATGAAATTCAAGGAAATTCTGATAAAACGTTTACCGAGCCTGACCGACGAAACCAATTTTATAAATCATCACTCATTTGGAACTAGTTCAAAGTTCTATAGAAATGCGCTTGTTTCCTTTGAACAAACTGAAACTTTTGACGGAGAGTTTGAAATGGTAATGATTAACGAACCCCTCAACATTTTGCGACAGGGGAACTACTTATTTGAATTGAGTCCGCAACAGGACGGAGAACTTCCCAGGGAAAATTGGCTAAGGCTGCATCATTAACAATGGAAAAATCGGTTAGAACAGCCGGTTTACCCGGCAGTGCCAGCGAAGAGAGGCTGCCGGGATGAATACTGATAATCCTACAGTAGGCCAGTGCGAGTTCCCGAGTAGCCCTCGAACGTGTCCTCTGCGATCCCATCAAGACGAACATCCAGAAAGCTCAGCTGGGTTATGCGGGGTTTGTCCAGTTCTGATGTGAACCACTTGAAAGGGAATTCACCCCGCAACCCCACCCATCGCAGCCACGAACTCTCTCGAAGCGCAGCCTGGTTAATTTCGGAAGATCGGCGGACTTGAGGCGTTGGGATGAATCGTTCAGGAAAATGATCTCGGAAAGAAAAAGGAATTGCGTGGTCCCCGGGATGGACACAACAAGATGGGTGGATCATTCTCTAAGGGCCATGATGCGTTTACGCATTTTGTTATATTTAGTTGCAGCGTCGATCCTTCGAAAATAGCTTGGTTGCTTTGGCACTTCGCTAAGGTGGTTGATGGTTGGCCAAGTATCAGGCACGCTAAGCTGGCAGACGTTAGAAGGACAAAGAAGGCGTTGAAGCCGCTAGGGAAGGCCATTTTTTGGTGTGGCAAGGCAAAGGATTTTTTAACTGGAAATGAGAATTTTGATGTGCGGTGTGTAGTTTTATGTGATCTGCAGGTGTGTGGAACTGTTGACTATGCCCTCCGTTTGAAGTCGAGACAATTGTGCATCTATCGGTAAGGCTTTATGTGTGAGATTGCATATCAGAATAAAATGGGCAGCGGGTACGATGACGAATGTCCTCTTACGAAGAGGGATTGTCGTTTTATCAACTCATAAATATATTCCATGGTATCACTCACGGTGCACAACACAAGTTGCACGCAAACCCTTGGGAAGAACTCTTTGATTTGTCTAATAATGGTTCATTACTTGCACTGAGCACACATTTATGTCATGAGAAGACGTTTACGAAGGGTTGATCATAGCTGAGGCAAGATGATGGTGTGACGAGTGACGACCGCGTCGATCCTCGGCAGAAAGGGTTTCGAGCATATGCTGGACCTTCGAAAGACACTAGCGACGTCCAGACTAACACGCGCGATGCGATAAACCGAATGGTCCGTTGTTTATTATTATTTTCTGGAGCTTGGTGCCAAACTGTGTATGACTCCGCCCCTTTGTTTCTTTTCGCCTTTACGCCTGAGGCGCTTTCCGCTCCGTCATGCTTTTCTATGGCCGTTTGCCAAGTGTACTATGTGCCATGTGTTTCCCTAGTTCCCATTACGCATACAGAAAGATATCTTTCCGTCTTATTATCCGGAAAAAGTCTGGCAAAATTTTTGCCAGAAAATATAATCGTTAAAATTCCAAAATGTTTAGGATTTTCGACTTTCAGAATTAAGTTTTTCTTTCCGTACATATAAATACATATACATCTCACATGTTATGTACGGCCACCACAAAAACGTACGCCGTACGAAGGAAATAACCACATCATGTTATGTACAATCGCATTCATTGTTTTACAAATTACAGTGAAAGTCCTGCGATTCGAACGACGTCGCAGTACCGTTTCTACTTTACTGTCTCAAAATCCAAACTAGCAACGCCCGGCTCTGAACAAACGGTTCGATAGAGAAAAACGCACGTGACCGTTCGAATCTCAGGATTTTGACTGTATCGCAAATTTATTGCAAACTAAGGTATAATAGCGCTTGAATATTGTTCCACTCTTCCGACAGCCATGAAACGTGACAGCATAAGTTTCGCAATTCTTCGCGAAAATGCTAAAACTGTTTAAGAACTTCTGTTGGACACATATTTCGCCGTGTCTTAAAATAATCAGAAATTCCACCTTTGCGTCCCACAGGATGCCAAACCCTGCACAGACGTTTATTTCTGTCATTTATTTCTAAAAATGTACAGTCTGCTCGCCTTTCGAATAAGAATAAATTAGGTGTATAAATTTTGAAAGCTCACACATATCGCTTCACATAAATTTAGACTGATGAAAAGAGTGGTCTTAGTAAGTGACTCAGAAAATACTGAAACATTTCGACAGTATATATTAGTTTTTAACATTGCGATTGACACTTGGCTTTTTTCATTTCTTATCGGATTTTCTGCAAGTCAATCAGCCACCTAGACATATCACAAGGCCTTTTTGTCGGTTCCCAGTAGGTCGCTAGGGCCTTCGACGCTATCTTCTCACCCATTAATAGTGCATCCATTGTTCTGGGAATCTCGAGGTCTTTGCGGGGGTCATTTTCAGTGCGAATCCCCCTTATCCCCGGGGCTGCTAGGTGATAAACACTTTTCCTGCTCGGGATATCATCTGAGTCTCCTTGTGCACCACAGCGAAGTCTACGAGAACGACCTTGAGGAACAACTCAAGAGTGCGTCCCTGTGCTGTAAGGGGACAACGGTCAAACTGTGCAACAGTCAATCTGCCAATGCGATGAAGAGTAACCCTTAAGGCGGTTTGGGCATTTGGCCTTGAAAATGTCTTTTGCAAGGTTATCGGGATCCTTCCAACTTCAACCATTCTTTTTACAGTTCCGGATGGGTCTTGATCTGATGCACGAACTATGTGACGTTCGTATTTGTGATGTGATTTGCCGGTCAATTTTTAAGGTTGATTCTCATGTGCCACAAATTGCTCACATCTACAGAGGTTAAACAACTTGATGGTACTCAGTTTTTAATTAATTCCCACGTGCACAGTTTCACTTCGAATTTTTCAAAACATGCTTGATTTGAAGCCCCTGCCTCTCTATCATAAGTTTAACACGTTTCGGCCAAGATCGCAAAGCGTTATTAATTTTACTTTGGTCTAAATTCGACCAGACCTTTCGCATAACCCGTTTCAAACCTGCCACTGTAGTGGCAGGTTTGTTAAACAGTTTCCACTTAAACAAACCGTTCACACAAAAATCCATGGGGGCCAGGTCAGGGCTATTGCCCATCCAGTGCTCTTTCGGAATGAACTTGATTCCGGAATTTCGTAGCCATTCTTGTGTGATTCCGGAAGAGTGCGCTGGAGCACTGTCATGGTGGAAGACGACCTTGTTGATAAGCTCTCCCGGAAATAGTTTCCGAATGTCATTCTTGAAAAGTGGCTTCAAAACATGTTGGATGTAGTACTCACTGCTGATTTTCGTTCCGGGTTTGACGAAACGGATTGCGGTTTTTCCACGGGAGCAAACGCCGGCCACAAACATGACGCCCTTGGGGTGAGATTCCTTCCAGAATTTGGTCCAACTTTCTGGACTTCGTTCTCCCCGAAACTCGTAATAAATTTTTCGGATTACGTTAGTGTCAGTAAGATACACCCAGGCCTCATCAATGGAGACAATATTCTTCCATTTACGGACGTTGATATAGCGCAGGAACCTCGGGCCTCGGTCCAGCCGTTGTTTAGCCTGCTTGTTTGATAGGGCATGAACACGGCACTTTTTCCGCACCTTCCCCTCCAAATCCTGGCTAATGACGTTAGCAATAGTTGTAGCCGACACACCGTACTTTAAGGATAACGCAGAACGGGTCAGCAGATTCGGTCCTGAGAGATCCTTTACAATGGCAGCCACCAGACCATGAGTTCGGAGTTTCGGGGAGCCACGGGGTTTCATCGATGACGGTGCAGTATTACTTCCGGCTTCCTTGTTGTTATTTTTTCTGATGAGATTAGATACTGCTTTTTGAGAAATAACGATATTCCTGACCTTCAATGCTTCCACAATTTTTCTGGATGAATATTTCAAACTGACCAATGTCAAAATAGACTTCCTCAGACCCAAATCTAGTTTGCGACCCATCTTTGCATCCAAATGAGACAAGAAATATATCAGACATGCGAAATTGAGCGGAGCACGTGTTGGGTTTATGAGATTTGAAAATCAGATAAGGCGCCCTGTACAGGTGTGAACATGAGCCACTGAGTACCATCAAGTTGTTTAATCTCTGTACTTGTACTGTAATTCTCGTACTGTAGTCCTTGTTCTTGTCTTGTGTGAATGATGTTTTCTTGTGGATTGAAGAATGCGCTTGTTTATATTGTAGCTATGTCTGTCCGATAAGGATGGATCTTCGAAGCTCGGTTTGAGACTCGACTTTTTGCCTGAATTTTTAACTTCTCATTCAGTCGACTTTCCATTGGCTTGCTATCTCGGCTTCTCTCGATTTGTTGTGCAAGTAATAATTCCGGAAAGCAGTACTCGTAATTATTGTGCATCGCAAGGTCAACAAGGTCAACGTACGCCCTACCAAGGAAATTAGATCATATTATATACGATCGCATGTATTTTTATCCGAGTGTACAGTTCTCAGACTAAAAATCCGATTTAACTCATCTAATTAAGCTCAACTCAACTACACATTTTGATTCTCGATCAAAAGATATGCGCCTCTGAAGAATTTTATTCTGTCATTTATTTCTAAAATCTTACAGTCTGCTCGCGTTTCGAATAACAATGAATAAGACGTATAAATTTTGAAAGCCCACACATATCGCTTGCCATAAATTTAGAATAATAAAAAGAGTGGGCACACACTTTGTCAACGACTAGAGGTGTGCAAACCGCACCGCAGACCGCACCGCACCGCCGCAGACCGCGCGGCGGTCCGCGGCGGTGCGGTTTTGGACTGCTCGCGGTCTGCGGTGCGGTTGCGGTTAAGAAGTCTGCGGTTGCGGTTTTGCATTTTTTAACCGCCGCAAACCGCGAAATATCTAAAAACTAACTTAATTGTGCACGATAACTTTTTCCGTAGTTTGCGCCACATGGCGCGTCATTTGTTTACTCTGGTAAGTTAGGGTTCGTGCTTTTAGTCGGTTCGCAAGTCATTGGAGTCCATAAATGGAACAGAACCGTGCGTTAAACCAGCTGTTCCGATTTAACGACAATTTTGATCGAATCGAGCGGTTTCTGCGGTGCGGTTGCGGTTAAGAAAAATTTATCCGCGGTCAGCGGCGGTGCGGTTTGCGGATTGATTTTTTTTAACCGTGCACAGCTCTATCAACGACCTCACACATTCTGTGCGGAAATTGCGTATAATTTGCGGGAAAAGTTGACTTTCGTACGACCTATCGCAGTTAATTTTTCATGTGTACTAGGGATTGCGTGACTGTGCCTTAACGGCAAGCAATCCTCTTACTCGTGTCTGAATACAACTTTACTGCTGTGTGCGTTGGAAAAGACAACAACTGAAAACAATAATTTTGCTGTTTTTTAGAAGAACAAAAAATTGACAGGCATAGAAATTTGCCCGCTCCCCAATAACTGTCAATTTTGGCGGTTGATCACTGAATTGAAAGTCTTATTTCTATGCGTCGCGCCAGTTGCTCATTCAGGTTAATTAAAACTTCATTTGACAGTTAACCGAATGGACCTACAAACAACGATACATTATATTGATTAAAGCACCGAAAGTGCGTTCGTCAACGTTTCCCATCAATCAACAAAATGTATCAAACACTTTTGCTGAACGAGTTTGAACAAGTGATCAGCTGTCAGGGAAATTCAATCAGTGAATTTCGGAAATTCGCTGATCGCATTTGGCTGATCTGTAAGTCAGCCGAACTGTCAACAATCGAAAAATGAGAATAGACCAATCACGGGCCTTGGTTTTGACGCGCACGGCTCAACATATCGCTTAGCTCAACCTTTTTTGCCTCTATTAGCGAGAGTGTGACCGTCAATAAAATATGTAGAAATTCTGTGAAAAAAGGGTATCAAAAAAAGGTATCAGTGAGCGAGTAAACATATGCCGCATGAGCCGTTAAGAGAGTTCTGATTGACTTGTTGCCTTGTCTCGATCGCTGGCAGCTCAGCTGCCTTACCGTTCAGCCAAATGGGATGAGCGAATTTATGAAATTCACTGATCGCATTTCCTTGACAGCTCCGGCTGATTACTTGTTCAAACTCGTTCATCAAAAGTTTTTTGATACATTTTGTGCCCCAGCGCCAGATTTTCTTCAGATCTGGTGAAATCCCGTAAACGATCTCAGGAGATCCGTAAAAAGCGGAACACTGCATCGCTAGTGTGATGTTCGTATTTGTTGTTGTGATTTGCCGGTCAATATTTTAAGGTCGATTCTCATGTGCCTTATATTGCTCACATGTACTCGTACTCTAATTCCCATGTTGTAGTTCTCGTTCTTGTCTTGTGAGAATGATGTTTCGCTGTCAAGTGAAGAATGCGCTTGTTTGGATTTTTGTCATGTCCGAACGATAAGGACCCAGCACCAAATTATCGTCAGATCTGGCCCGGATCTGGTGAAACCCCATTTACGATCTCACGAGATCTGACATAATTAACATACTATTCTTGGCAAGAGTGTTGGGTGAGAAATCCGACAGTTCTCGCCAGAAAGCTCTTAAAAATCTCTGACAAGATCTCTGCCAGATCTCACCACAATGGCCAGCTACAATTTCACAACAGAAATATCTCGTGCATTTCTGGCAAGGAAGTCCTTGTGTAATTCTGGCTAGAAAGCTTTGTGTGATTCTAACTAGAAAATTCTCTTGTAATTCTGCTCAAAATTCAGCCGAGATTTTTCTCGCATGAGTCTCGTGTGCTTTTCACCGAATTTTCACTTGCTTCTGGCTAGAAAGTCCGAACAAACCTCGTGAGGAGCTTTCTCACCAATTCTTGCCGGATCTTTGGTATTCTGGGCCAGTTCTGAAGCAGATCTCATGAGAAGATGCTTTCTCACGTAGTCTGGTCAGAAATTTTGGCGCTGGGTCGTCGTCAATCATGGCTCAACTATTGGCCACGAGAGATTGAGGAGGTTGCGTGTTAACCAGACGCGCTGTTTAGACGAGAGTGAATGTCTGTCCATCTGTTAATGTGCAGTCTAGAGCATCGGTCGATCGAAGGGCGTGTATAAAGTGGACTGCGGTCAGTGATGCTCACATTCAAGAGGTGCGCGTTTGGGGCCAATGGAAGCGAGACAGAATTAGATCATCTTTCTGGGAATTACGATACGTGCCTTTGCGCTCGGCCTTTTTACCTGTGCGTACAGTTCGCTGATTATAGTTGTTCCCATTTTTGGTTTAACAATGCAACTTATATGGGCAGCTCAGAAAAGAATGATTTGCCTTCACTTAAAAGTTGTGAGTCTGTAACGTAGCTTTTTGGGATTTATCTCGTGATCTCTGCGACACCTTCGAGTGCCCTTTATCATTCCTTCTTCAGGGCAGTCCGAGTTGAGTTCCAACGGCCTTGAACGTATCACACCAGGGCATGAAGGGCATATCAATAGTACAAAGCATACTTATTCCCGTTCGTGACAAGCGATACGGGCTTCATTGAATTAAATGAACAGACGCAAGCCCACTGTAGAAGTTCAAAACTAGCATCATATAACTGCCGACTCAACATACGCATGTGCGATTACTTAATTTTAAGCAAGAAGCTCGCAAGCAAACAGGTGAAGAGTGTAATGGTGGCGACCCTCGCTGTACCGTCTTGTCCGTTATCGTTTAGCTTAACAGTGGTTGCGAGCGGTGTGGTAGCGGGCGGTGGAGTAGCTTTAATAATGGAAAACATCACATATAATAAGAGAAAACTGGCTGCAGGTCTGTCTGTCTGTCTGTCTATGTATCTGTCTGTGTGTCTGTCTGTCTGTGTGTCTGTGTGTCTGTGTGTCTGTGTGTCTGTCTG
>LRSR01011626.1:0-23216 GCA_001579985.1 Hypsibius dujardini
GATTGCGCTGTAGGCAGGGGTCCCATTAATGCCGGGGTTGCCTTGGAAGACCGGTGGAGGTGAGTAATGATCTGCGGAAAAATGATGAAAGCAATCAGGCACAGTTTCAGCAATCAAAACCAGCAAAAGCTATAAGATATCACGAGAAAACCATACAAAATAAAGAGGCGCAAAGACATGTCCACCATTCGGAGAAACACAAACGAGACGAAATGTCTAACAAAGACAGACAGACAGACAGACAGACAGTCACACATTGATAAATAGATAAGATGGATAAACAAACAGCGGGATAAGTAGATAAACAGACAGACACAAATAACTAGGCAAATAGACAGCAAACACCCAGACAGACAAACAGAAAGCTAGATAGACAGACAGTCATTTATACAGGCAGGTACATAGACAAGCAAATGCATGGATAGACAAAGAGATAGACAGTCACATATATAGGCAGATAGGTAGAGAATCAGATACACAGACAGACAATCTCATAGACAGATAGACATAGTCACGTATATGGGCAGACAAACATTTTTAGGGACTGACAGACAACAAGATAAAGACATGCGATAGACAATACACAATAAGAAAGAGATATAAGGCAGATATAAGATGGTAGATAAAAATAAAGATGAGCTCTCAGGAAATATGAGTTAAGACACGCAGTCGAACGACAAGTCGACAACCGCAGAATTACGCAACAAGAAAATGATTCGGGCCATAAAAATAATCACTAACGGGCATCTGAGTTCGCGGCGATAGTGGGCGGGCCATCGATCCGTGTTGAATTGTTAACTGCCAGTGCCTTTGCTAGCCGGACCGCAAAGTCTGGTGCCACTGTCGGCGCGTCCGCGGTCTTGGTCGTAGTAGTGCTTCCCACTCCAGGAGTCAGTGACACACCACCGGTTTCTCGCTCCGACGGTCCGTTGATCACTCCGGTGAACTGAAACGGCGGTTGCTGCTGCTGTGGCTGCGGTGACACCGGTGGCAGGCCGCCGACCATCGGCGGATCCCGCAGCGGACCGCGCGGTGCGAGCATCAACGGCTGCGACAGATTCATACCCGGCCGCAACAGTGGAATCAGTTTACAGTGCTCAGGGACCGATCCCTTCACCACCAGCGAGTCTGCCGGCTCCTCCGGACAATCAGGCAGACTAAACGACGGGAAACGACCAGAACAAAAAAGAACAGATCAGTATATTAAATACTACACCCGTCATTCAAGGAACAATATCCTTTAATCAAGGCAAAAACTTCTTTGGCAACAAAAAAACAATAGAGAAGGTGCGGGTGAAAAACCCTTGAGGAATGTGTAGGAGGAAAGGGGAGGGATGCCGCGGAGGGATGCTTACTCTTCTCGGTTGTGGAAGGTGGTCAGCGAGCCGGAGAGGGAGTGGCGCGCGGTGGACGCGGACAGGGCCAGCCGTTCCACACTGTCTTTCCCGGGGACGATGAGCGGGGGCGGGAGGCCAGACAATGCCGGCGGGGTGTACCAAGGGTGTTCGTCGACCACCTCTGCGGCGTGGTCCTCGTACTGCGCGTGCTCTAAGCTCTTTCGCTCGGACTGCGAATCGGACTTTTTGATGTCGATCCCGGTGACGGCTTGTCCGGTCCGGTAAACGTTCTCTGCAAAAGAGGGAAAAACACTTTTAGACTCTGCCGCAATCGGTCCTTACTCGGCGTGAACAATGGCAGACCGGAAGCCGGTACAGTACAACCAATCAAGCAATCAAGCAAATAAGTGACTACAACGAATATAGAAATTCCATCAATCGTAAATCAATTAACCAATCGAGCGCATGCTCATTAGTGCCTCAACTGAGTATGGTAGTCCGTTTTTTAGTAAACAATACAATCAATTTGCTTTCCATGACGACTAATAAACACCACCACAATAGGATGGCCAGTGTAATGGACTTGGTTTGCCGGGAAATAGGGCTGTGGTGTTCGTGTGCACTATACCGAGAGATGGAGAGCAGTAACGTTTCTACTAAACCCGGCAATCGGCATTCCACAGAAACATTTTGTAGATATGTTCTTTTTTAGTCTGTCTGTCTGTCTGTCTGTCTGTCTGTCTGTCTGTCTCTCGGTCTGTCTGCCTATCTCTCTCTCTGTCTCTCTCTGTGTCTCTCTGTCTCTCGGTCTGTCTCTCTCTCTGTCTCTCTCTCTCGGCCGGTCTGTCTGTCTGTCGTATCATATGTTGCGAAATGAGAAGTATTAAGAATATCACGACATTAGGCCCAAACGGGAAGGAGTTTTACGATACGAACCGGTTCAATACTCTCTTATTGACCAGTGACTGGCCACAACAACCACCAGGCATCGCTCGCTAGTTAATCAACCAATCTAACCACTCAAAACGTTAAACACTTACCGGTAATTCTGAAGAGCCGAACAAAACATATGACTGAATGCAAAACATATGACTGAAGTGAAGAATCAATTCACTCGGAGTCAACCAACCATGAGCTTTTCCCTATTCGCAGTTTGCATCTCGATGCAACCGTTAAATATATGAATAACCAACCCAGTTCCGAATTTTTGGTAAACCATTCAATAAATAATCGAACTTGATTTAAAAACAAAAACGCGTAATTCAAAAAAATCGACTAATCAATCAAACAATCAACCGATCAACCAAATGATCAATCAACCAAACAATCAATCAACCAAACAATCAATCAACCAAACAATCAATCAACCAAACAATCAATCAACCAAACAATCAATTAATCAACCGAACTATCAATCAACCAAGCCATCAAAACTCATCCTTCGATCAATCGATCTGCAGCGTTCTTCTTGCTAATCGGTCAATCAACTGCAGCCGGCCACGACCACTTCCTTCCGCCTCGCCCACCACTACGAGTCTCTCCTAAGTTCCAATACATACGTCGCTCAGTCTCATCCAACTCGAAAGTCTGGATCTTCACGAGCTTCTCCTCCGAGACAAATCGCACTTTCTTCTTCCTTGCCACGGCAGCTGCTCCGCCGGCTGCAGCTCCGCCATTCTGCAGTTGCTCACGCTGTCGCCTCCGATCCAGCACGCAGGTCAACAGGCCAGATGGACCTCTCCTTCTCCCCTCTGCAATCAAAAACAGCACACGCACTACAATTAATTTCCAAATGCAAAAAAAGATAAAACACCCCGGATTTATTTTTATAAATAATTATCAGCAGTTAAAAGTTAAAAATAATAAATCTCTACAAAAGTCGCAAAATTAGATATGCAAGTAAAAATCAAACTAATTCTGTCAGTTAAATACATATTTAGAAAATAAATCTCAGAAAAAAGGAGAATTAATTTTTATAAAGATTCTTTACTAAAATTTAAAATTTTCTGTGACGTCGCAAAAATAGATTTTGGTGCAAAGTAAAAATTACTTGTAAAAATTACTTGTAAAAATTAAAATATAAATTAAAAAAATTAAAATTGCACTTACGGGACCAGTCGATAGTCGATAATTCATCCACTTCCGTTTGATCGAGGGTGTTGCGCGGTTCGCCCAGCAGGCCTGGAAAGTCACTGTTATCATCTTGCTGTGCGTTGCTGTCATGCGATGGGCTCAATGGCGGACCATTCTGGAAAAAACTCTCGTCCGCGGCTTCTTTTAAGCGTTTGCCGGAACCCGAATTCAGCGGGTCCTCTACCGGTTTACGCTTTAAATGTTCACCCCCACCGCCAGCGAAGCCGCCAACCATGACAGCGGGACTAAAGGGAGGTGACCTGAACTGCGTTTCCATCAGTTAATGTGTGTGACCGGTTGATTGATTGATTGATTGGCTGAGCGTTTTCCGTGTGGGTCTTCTTTCTTGGGTTTTTTGGCAGTCAAAACTGCAGAGGAACGGATGGACTACCTCTCCAAATGTTAGATGAATACTTAAGAATATGTAAAATGAAAAATTTTATGGAAAAAAAGGCGAATGTGAAGGTACACGGAAGAGACTTCCTTTTGCTGCTGAGTACGAAGGAAATTTTTATTTTTGCGAAAACAATCTGACACTAATGTGAAGCGAGAGCTCGATTGCTCGGAGGCAGGAGGCAGTTGAAATGGTGATTGTTGCGTGGTCTGAATGGGGGAGTTTTAGTGCTGTTTCTATTTGAGCCGCGGGCCACACATACACACATGGTCATATTAGAGCTCTGGTGTAGTTAAAGTCGTTGTAGTCCTACTGCCTTAAGGTCCTGCGGAGGTCTTAATATTGGCTGGAAGTCGGTTAGCGCTACAATGTAAACATATGTGTGCTCAGTACAAAAATCTTCCAGCGTGGCTGACTGCATTTTTGCTGTGTGCGTTTCTAGGTCGCTCTGCTAATCTGATGTCTTTTGGCGATTGTAATTTTTATGCGATTCTATTTCACGTGTACTTTACCTCTGCTATTGTTTTTTGCGAGGGAAATTCGTGGACAGTGTCGCGTGAAATCAAATTAAAGGTAAAATATCTTCAGTTTAGATTTGCTCTCTCGTTGATTGAATTGGATTGGGCCCACAGTACAATGCTTTTTTCGGAGAATGAAATTGTGTTAAACTTATATTTTTTACGTGGAATCCCTTGGGGAATTGCTGATGGCGGTGCGGTAATTTCAGTCTGAGTCCAAGTCTCCAAACGGGTAATATTTGGCAGGTTGATTGATTGATTGAGTAGCCTGAATAGCATGCTGAATAACATGACATCGGGTCGGTTGATTGGTCAGTTGATTAGTGGATTGATGGTATTTTTTATTGGAGATTCTGTGTTTGATTAATTGGTTCGTTGGTTGTTTTTCCTTTGGTCCTTCTATCTGATTAGTGCATCTGTTTAGCTTTTATAAATAATTTGGTCGGTTGATGTAGTTGTCAGGCAGCCGGTAGGCTGCTCGTAGACAGATGTCCTCTACATCTCCAAAGATGGATTGATTGATCAATTTGATTGTCATGCATCAGATTGTGATTGATCGGTCACGATGGAGCAAAATCTGTCTGACCATCTGGGATTTTTCAGTATTCGCGCAATGAGAAAGAGTTGTAGATTTTTTTGTACTTTGCAGGTTATATTTTTGCGTTCGTGCCTGCCTGGTGCCGGCTTACTGCTGTAGAACTTCGTGTCGGAACGGAGCTGATTCACTTCGGTTGTCCGTGACAATTGATTGCGCCGTGCGTCCTCACTGGACACTTCCTTTCATCTCGATTTCACGTACGATGGCAGTAACCATCACTTTCCCCGAGTCATGCCTGTGCAGCACCGAGCGGCTGACCGCGGCGGCAAAGAGGTGGCGATTCTTACGGAAACTCAAACGCTACGACCAGATGGACTTTCAGTTTGCTCTCTGGCAGGTTTGTGTGCTCCGGACATGCATTGCGTGGTGGTCAAGTCAAACACTTTCAAATCGTACTGTGTACTTGAGCAGAAATGGAACTTTTAAGACTGATTTGACCGTCTAATGGGGTTATGGTCAAGTAATAATGAGGGAGATGATTTTACTTTGAACAAGGAAATGATTGATTGATCGATTAGAGGATTAGTGTTCACAAACTTATCATGTTACTGCAGAATTTACTGTTTATGTAGTAATTAGCTAAGGTAGTTATGGGTGGCTTCCAGGTCGTATCAGTACAAAACCATTTCGAGGGAATCTGAACTAGATTAAGCAGTTGACTGATAAATGTGTTATTTACAGTAATCGTGGGGATTGCCTTAATCCCATCCTGCCTTTACGTCATGCGTAACCGCAGAAGGGCAAAAGCATCTGTTCTTTTTGCAGATGGTACACCTCATAATAGGCCCGCGGAAAGTATACCGCAACTTTGTCAGCCGGAAGGAGACGAAAAATCAGTTTGCCCGCGACGACCCAGCATTCCTTGTGCTGCTCGCCGGCTTCCTCTGCCTCTCATCCGGCCTTATCACCCTCGTCCTCGGGCTCGGCTTCCTCGGCTTCGTCAAATTCTTCCTCTGGTCCGTCTTCGTCGACTGCATCGCGACCGGTCTGGTCGTGGCCACCGTAATGTGGGCCATCACTAACCAATTTTTCCGCGCCGATCCTGCCCTGGACGTGGAATGGGGCTACTCTTTTGACATCCACCTGAACGGGACGTTTGCCTTTCTCGTCTTTATTCACATTCTCCAGCCGCTGTTCTACTACCCTGTGCTGAATGCGTGGGACTTTGTCGGGACGTTTCTCTCCAACACGCTTTATCTATTGGCGTGTACCTATTACCTGTACATCACCTTTTTAGGGTACTCTTCGGTGCCGTTTTTGAAGAGCACTAAGAGGCTGCTTTCCGTCTTTCCCATCATGGTACTTTTATATATTGTTTCTTTGTCGGTCGGGTGGAACATTTCACGGACAGTGATGAATTTCTATCATTACCGGGTGATGTAGACAAACTCTAAACACACATTGTAAAATCTCTACTTTTTTCTTCTTTTTCCGTTATAAACGGCTGTAAGCTTGATGAATTGGTAAAAACATCTGACGGCACGGGCAACACAAAACTAATTCTCATGTTCCATGTTCCATCACCACTTTAGCGCCGGACAAGTTTAGTCGGGAACACTTCCCTGGAGAGATTATAGACATTTTCGCCATTCCCATCACAGACTATCCCCTGCAAGTGCCCGTCTACGCGACTGATTTCGGTGACGACTCGGACTGTGGGAAGTTTCGCCCAAATTGTGCCCATAAAATCGTCGTGGTAAGTCTTTGTCGCCCGATCAACGACGCCTTCCTGCTTTGCGGACGTCGACGGTCCGGTCTGCCGGTTCCGGAAAAGCGTTTGCCGTGTCACGACGACGGGTATCTCAAATTCCGCGTGGATGCGGGCTATCAAGTCGGAGAGTTTGGCGTATGCGAGGTTGCCGGCAAAGGGTTTGTCGGCAGAGTACGCAGAGGTTTTTGCCATGACTGACCAATGAAATGCTGTGACGCTGTCGATGCAGATTAACGCTACATCCGGCCGATTATGAAGCGTCATTTCCAGTTGTTGCAACGCCAGAATGAATTGATCTGTAAGAAATTTCTGACACATCAAGTGGTCATGGTCATCGATCAAGAGAAACGAATCAGACGTGAACAAGACCTTCAATCAACCAATCAATCAACCACGTTGCATACCAACCAAAGCTGAAACATTGGACCACTTCCACTTTGTCGAGGAATTTCCGCATTTCACCCTCCGCAATGTGATCTTTCTCCTGAAGAATAGCATCCTCAATAATGCCAACAAGTCGGCCGAAGTTCCACCTGTGATCCAGGTCAAGCAACACAACCTCGCCTCCACATCCACCCAAAGCGTGGTCCAAAACACAGCGAGCAACAATCTCAACCGTCAGCAGCGTCTTTCCCGAGCCGGAAAACCCGTTGATCTCCAACAATCCCGTTCGAACGAGGTGAATGTCAAGATCAAGGAATGCGGGGGAAATGTCAGGACGCTTGCGGACTCGGCAAAGCAGCTAAAAAAACAACAATCTCACGATTACACACGTGATAAAAACCTTGCGCTAACCGAGTCGAGCCATTACACTCGTTCGACGCATGGCTGTTACACACAGCTCCGAGGTAAGTGCTTAAGTCGGTCAGCGCAAAGGTTTTGCCACATGTGAATGATAAAATTGATCGTTTTCTGGGTGCATACCTCTGCTGCGCTTTCCCATTCCATTTTGCAAGTAGGAAAAAATAATAATGGCAGATCTTTTTTACTTCCTTCCCTCCACCAAAGCAAAAAAAAAGTACTTCGAAATCGACAGTAAATGCAAAAGAAAAGAAGAATACAAAATAAGCGTGCACGTAAGTAATAAATTGGATACACAGAACAAATTCAATAAACAACCGAACGGATTGGATGAACGGTTAGAACTGACAACGAATTTACAGGAACAAACAATTAGTTTGTAGGAACAATCAAAAAATTCACAGGAACAACAGAACATATCGTTCGCGAGCAGCAAAATTCATTTTCTAGGTTCTATTTCTCAGTTTGTTTTCAAACGAAAGATTATTCTCGCCATTACTTTACTTTTTCAACTTTCCGCGTCATTATTCCGCACTCTTGCGCTTATAATGCGGCCTCTCACCGACCTCGCGGAACCGGTGGTGGGAATTCTTTTGGCCCAAAACAACGTGACAGCCAAAAACCGTACGGAGTCATACGGACCGGGAAGGCTCTTCGTCACCGAAGAGTACGTAATTCTCCCGAAATCTTACCCAAACTATCAAAGGCATCAGTCAAGGAACTTTTCTTTCAGGTGTGTGTACTGGATTTCGCCCGAACAGAAGGGCTTCGTGCTGTCGTACCTGGAGATCTCTCTGCATGCCATCAGTAAGGATCCCTCCAGTTTCCCCGAAGAGTGCATCTACGTGTTACTCGACAGCAACGAAGGGCAGTCCTCGTCAGACGACGAAGAAATGGAGGTCGAAAATGTTGGTAGTGTCAACGGAAACGGAAACGGAAACGGAATGAGTGGAGGAGCGGCGGAACGGGAATTGTGTTTTGTGCCGGAAGACAAGTCAGCGTTGGATGCCATTTTTCAGGCCATGGCGAACGGCCAGGCTTTGCATCCCGACCCCGCGGACGTCGACTCGGAGGATGGGGAAGAGGACGATGCGGACGAGGGAATGGACGGGGAAGTACTGGATCAGGGCGCGGGGGATATTCTGGCGGATGGCGCTCAGCAGGATGGGCAGTTTGATGATGATGAGGATGACGACGCGGCCGCCGGAGCGAATCATCAGCAGCATTTCGGATCTGGTGATGCTTAATTTACTAGTATGTGGGAGTTGGCTGTATACTTCTCTTTTGTGTGGCATGTTCGCGATTGTCAGCAAATTTAGATTAGGATTTGAGACCGACGCACGGGGTTTAGTCTAGATTTTTCATTCCTTCCTTCCTCCTTCGTTTTTTGGTTAATTAGAAGCCGGAGTATATCACATTGGCTCCTTCGATCAGAGTTTTTCTTGGCGAGTGAACAGTATATTGATGGCTATGCAGCATGCTCGATTTATCCGGTTATAATGTCTTTGCTTATCTACGGGAAGGTCCTCTGATTGATTGATTTGTTTTGGCGAATATAGTATTGCTGTCACATTCCATGCGACATCGTTGATTGATTGATAACTCAACGGTCGCTGACTTACTGTACATATACGCTGTTGCTACACACGTGGCAAAATCCTTGCGCTTACCGAGTTAAGCACTTTAACTCGTGACTGTGTACAACAGCCAACAGCCATGAGTCGAACGAGTGTAATGGCTTAATCGGTTAGTGCAAGGTTTTTGCCAAAAGGCCGGTAGAAATAACGCATTAGGTTTAGCTTTGATTGATTGATTTTTCTGGACCAAAAGAACTTAAGACAACTTTGCCGATTCCATGTTTTCCATCTTAATTGTTTACCCTCGGCTAAAATATAAACAATTCTTCATAGACCTAAATTTTTTCTGCGTAGATTACAGCAAAATAGCTTTTATTTAGATCAAAAAAGCCAGGGGAGCACAGTGAGGGGATAAAGGAACTGGGTCCTGATCTTTCGCGACAGAGAAGTGCATTTTCAGGTTAGCTAAACTCCTTCCGATTAATCGGAAAGATGCTCCCGGGTTCCAAGTATTTTGAAATTGAAATTGGAAACTTGTGGGAATCAAAATTACTCAAAAACGGCTTAAAGAATTAAAATATTCCACTATGTTCAGCTCGTATCCAACTTACGTAGAAATGGGATATCTATGTAAGTTATAAATGGCAAACAAACAGAGCATACGGAAAACGGTAGCGCGCGTAGCCAAAAATGTATGTACTGTACTGCCGCGATTAAACCGGTCACTTTTTTCTCCGGGCAGCGCATTCGACCTGTGTGAGTGTGAGTGTGTGAGTGTGTGTGCTCACTCAACACACAGGCGCGTGTGACGGAGGCGTGGCTAAAGTGACCGGTTTAATCGCGGCAGTACAGTATGTCTATTCGAGTCGGTATGTTGGCGGGCGAAATCTCTCTAACTAATCAATCACTCGTTGTTTGCAGTGCGCTGATTGCTGGTAACAGAAAAAGAGTCAGGCGCAATCAGCTTAACCTTTTCTCTCTGGCTGCCATTCAAATTTATGTGACAAATCATAAAAGTGCTTTTTCACTAGCGCACTTCTCAGAAATGGCTGCTAGTCCAGTGAATGTTGCAAGACTGCTACTGGAATGGTATAACCCCTTTGAAGCGGTGGATTTCGCTGGCAGTCCGGAAGAATTAAACCTCAGAGACAAGTTACGAGGTAATCAGTCAATCAATCAATCAATCTATCAATAACTAATAACACTAACATCTGATTATTCTCATGGGAAACCCCTTGTAAACTAACTTTATCTTGCAATCTTTCTGCACAGATATCCTCGATGAAGCGGTTAAATTGTCAAGTCGCAACCATCCTGCAGAGGACGAGATGATCGGCACTGATGCTGCGGAAGAGAACGAAGATAAACACGGAGATGATGAGGATGAAGATGGCAGTCATTCGTCCGAACCGTCGGAGGAGGAGATGGAGATGGACTCGGACGTAGATTACGTAGAGAGTGAGGATGGTGTTCGTCGAAGCAAAATCACGCCAGTTGATCTGGAGTACAAACGGAAGGCGGTCGAGTTTTGGCTGAACGGCAACTCCAAGAAGAGGCGGACATTCGCCAGCGTACGGAACTCCTTCAGGAAAGTGCAGTGCGACAAGACGTTGCGCGCCTGGGCGAAGCAGTTGCAGTCAGGCTCAAGATTTGACAAGCTCAATGTCATTCGGGAGAAAGTGCTCGCCAGCGTTCAGGCAGCCAAAGCCTCCAGGTAAGTTACGTGGCATTGGATATCCTCACTTGATTGGTGGATTGTTTGTGTTTGTTGCTTGACTGTCTAACACAGAATTTCAGGAGCTTGATTGACTGATTTCTGCTTTCTCCCTACAGGACGTTGATACACGATATTGACATCCAACGATGGGCTGAGGCGGCGAATGCAGATGTCGGTTTGGCGGGATTTAAAGCGTCCACGGGGTGGGTGAGAGCATTCAAGAAGGCGAGCGGCCTCTGTTCGATCCCGGTTAAGAAACTATTGTCTAATGTCCACCAAGAACGCCTGGCCGGTACAGTTCAAGTGGTATCCCTGGGCCAAGTTGAAGCTCCTGGCAATCCTGCAGTCGAATAGGTCCTTTGTGACCGCTTCCATCTCCTCTGGGTGTTGTTGTTTCAAGTTTCAGTGCAACTCATCGCAATTACTAATAATTTCAATTCTCTGCAAGTTTTGCCTACACACGTGGCAAAAACCTTGCGGTGACCGAATTAAGCACTTTAACTCGTGTATGTGTACAACAGCCATGCAACGAGTGTAGTGACTTAACTCGGTTAGCGCAGGGTTTTTGCCACGTGTGTATAAGGAACTTAAGTAAAACTGCAAATGCTCTCTGCATTTGAACAAGCCACTGGTTTATCTGCGTGATCGCGATTCTGATTGTTCTTCAAATAGGCTTGTCCAACGACACGAAACTCGCTTAGTCGAGCTTACAAGTATGCAGAATAGTGATACAAAAGCGGGATTATTTCAAAGTTAAACAGCAGCTAGCATTTCGGATCCCTTGGCCTGGATCATTCTTTCCATCGAGACGACATCGTTGCACCATTCCCTCATGTTGTTGGTGAGGTTCGAGATCTGCAACACGGAAGATCGATTGATTTCTCGTTCTGTTCGTGGAAAAAGCATTCAGCGCGTGAGGCCTTGAAATTCTTCACGGACCTGATCCATATTCAGTATGCGAGGCTTGACCCAGGTCATGTGGAAGACGCGAGCCACCTCGTCAATGTCACCGCGGATTAACTTCAAGGACAGGCCTCTCATTAATAGCAATTCCACCTGTACGCGAGGAATGAGAGACGAGAACGGGTTATTATACCAACCGGAGCCAGAAGTTACCAACTACTAACCTGG
Source organism: Hypsibius dujardini (assembly GCA_001579985.1). Classification (NCBI taxonomy): domain Eukaryota; kingdom Metazoa; phylum Tardigrada; class Eutardigrada; order Parachela; family Hypsibiidae; genus Hypsibius; species Hypsibius dujardini. Next base: position 11,918 of record LRSR01011626.1, read on the forward strand.
TCTCCGGCAACCTGCGTTATCTGCGCGATCTCATCGAAGGAAAGATCCCGATCATGAGGCGGACGCTTAAATCCCATCTGCAAGATAGAAAAAAGTTAAATGCCAATTTGAAACAGCAGCATCGCCGGTCTTACTTCCACGATAGCCATCAGTCGCAACTTCTCCGACATCTCTTTCTGCAGTTTAACCGATTCCGGCTGTAAAACAACTTCAGTGGACAAAAAGAACTAACCAGATAAGACACGAATTTCCAGAATGACCCAACGCCTTTTTAAGCGACTTACAATTTGGCTAGCCCACTGGCCCTTCAGTCGTTCAAAGGCCTTTTGATCACCGTAGTTGAATGCTTCCAGCGATTTCAGAAGCCAATCGTACTTGGGATTCTGCAGCGCTTGGGCGATCGGGTGGACAAGCTACAGGAGACACGCCCACAATACTGTACTGCACATCCGGACAACTAGATGAGTCGTTCGTAAGAAAAGTCTCACCAGTTCTCCAAAGCTGTAAACACCTTCACCGAGGATCGCAGCGATGGCCAGACGTTCCGCCTTCACTCGCTTCTCTTCGGCTGAAGCAGAGGGGAAATGGTCGCAAGGTAACAACAGGCTAAGAACTGAGCGTGGCAGAAAGGGAACATACAGGACAACTTCTCCAGATTGGCGCAACCGAGGTATTTCAGCGCTTCGTGAAAGTACTCGGCATGGGTTCCCTCCAGTCGATAGTATTCACTGCTGAGCTCGTAGAACTGCGGGTGCGCCAGAGTGACGTCGTCGATGCCGCGCAGCTTCTTTTCCGTCTCTTCTAACAGCGTCTACAAAGTACATACAACCATATCCGAACTGCAGTCACAGGGGTACAATTTCAAAGAAGCACTATTTGCCGAGGAATACCTTCACAGCCGGGAAGTCCTTCTTGTGCAAGAGCGCAGAGCCAATCTGCGTGGAAAGAATGCAGTCGGCCGGGACGTCTTGGGCGGTATTCTTCAGCTTTTTCTTTGCGGCCTCCAGAAATGCCACCGCCTCATCCGGACTGTCTGCAATTGGGGGAAATGTGAGTGAGTGTAGGTGAAATGGCGCAGCAAAATCAGCGAAAAGTGTCACGTACTCGGGTAGATCTTGGAGGAGAGAAACACCGCCGTTTCCGCCAGTTTGTAAGGTCCCATCCTGCAAATCAACTTCTCTGATGAAACAGGCAAACAAACGATCAAGTGACCACTCGCGGTTAGAGAAATAAACATCAGTGCAGAATATCACCAACTTATCAATCAATCGATTCGAATCAGCATAAAATGCATTTTGTCGCCAATTCAACAATCAATCAACAGCGCGAATGCTGTATTAGCGTTTTGCTAAAAAACGTACTTGGGCTCCATGTCCTGGACGAATTTCTTGTAGAACTGTAAAATCAAAGGCGTTAATCGAATGGTAAGTTAGGTTATCGAATGTCAGATGGGTTACTTCGAGGTAGCCGCCAGCACTGGCGATAAAAGCGTCATCTCTGAGAAGGTCTGTCAGCTTCTGGGAGATCTGATACCACAACCTGAAAACAGCCCATCCTCTTTTTCATGAATTTCACATTCAATCTCCATTTCATCACCACTTACTTCTTGCCGTAATGCTCGTTCAGGTCCATCCATTTGTCCTTCTGGGCATTTTCTGCGTTGGCTGTCTGCTTGGTAGAAAGATAATCGGCTGTCGCCATGCTGTATTTTAATAGTAAAAAAATCGGGAGCACTGCTGCAGTCGACAAGGATTGCTGATGACTAGTCCTCTTCTTCCGCTGTCTATTGCAAAAAGAACGGAGGAAATCGGGAAAGAAATGGAGTTTTGGTGGATCAGAAAAGTGAGGAGCTTTTGCGGAGGAAAAAAGGAAAACCAAAATAAATGCTGAATCAAGCCGTTCGATTTCAAAATGTTCCTTTCATTCGAGTGCTTCGGTTCGCTTCACTGGCTTTCCGCTGTTCGCTTTTACAAAGATTGCCCCATTCGGCTCACCACGAATTAAAATGTAAAATTTTATTTTTAAGGTAAAACTAGTTTTTAATGCTAGATTAGATCTGGCTTACTCGTTTATAGTTAAATTTTGTTACGAAAGAATTGATTCAAATAACGTTGTTCCAATTGATAAAAGAATTCAAGAAGAAATGCTGTAGAAACCCGATAACTTCAGGGGAACGCGCTCGGTTAAACAGAACACACGTAAAGAAAAGCCTGGGCTTGATTGCTTCAAATGTCGAGACACAAGACTCACTTTGTTGATTGTTGATTGCATCAACATTCAAATTCCGAAGGAATTACAGCCATTGATTCTTTGATTGGTTTAAATTTCATCATTTTTGGCACAAGACTTCTGCGTAACAATGGTGAGGTACAATCGCTACTCCGAAGAAGAGAGAACACGAATTTTAGCCCGCTATCAACATTTTAATTTATCCCAAGCGAATTTCGCCAAACAAGATGGTGTGCCGCTGAAGACTCTGGAGCATTGGCTCAAGTACGTCGGCCTGTGATTGATTGATCGATTGAGGGGTTGTTGACCTTGCAATGCCTATGATTGATTCTTGATTGAAGAATCGCGACATAATGCGTTGTTTTACTGCCCTTGATTGGCTGATTGATATGGTTTTCTGGGAACTTTAGAAAAAAAAATCCTCCACCCAAGCCTCGTCTCAGGCGACCCGCTTCCTATCCAGTCTTGGAATCAGAAGTCAACATTTGGATCTGCTCTCAAAGAGCGAAATATCGGATTGTGCGCCATTGCGACATCAAAGAAAAAGCGCTCGAAATAGCTCAGCGGCTGGCGTACACAAGCTTCAAAGCGTCGAATCATTGGGTTTTGAATTTTAAAAAACGTTTCAGCTTTTCCTACCGTGCCATGACTCATGATTCGAGGAAAGCTTCTTTTAGTGAGCAAGATAAGGTATTGTAACGAAGTTGGTCGCAGTCGTTTCGATTGATTGACCTATTGGCTTATAACACTTTGGCTATTATAATCCTTTGATTGATTGATCTTTCAGCTTTTTAATGATGGGATTGATTGGTTTGATTAGTATACACGCTCTGCTACGGTTGATTGGTCTATTGACTATTTCTATTTTCGTAATTGATTTTAGCGGTTGATTTATCGATAGGCGCAGCAGGGCGAGTTCTTCCAAGAAGTCTTGGAGAAAATCAACTTTCGGAGACTCCGCCTGGCTCACATCAAGAACATGGATCAGACTAATGTCCGATTAGTCACTCCGTATACTCGAACGATATCTCCCATCGGTGCGAAGCAGGCAAGCCAGAGGCGTGCCGAGTTTTTGTTTTTTATACAGTCACACACGCCGTTGCTCACACCTCCGCGCGCCATTGACATTTCGTTTCCGACTTCTCGCTAATCAATAAATCGAGCGATCAAAATCACAGACAGCTTCCCTGTCTTTAAAGGTGGAAGGGTTGCAGCCTCCCGGAGAAAAAGAGGGGTTTACCATCACTTTGACCATTTCTGCCGACGGATCTAAGGAGCCTGCTTGGATCGTGTTCAAAGGAGCAGCCAAAACGGGAAAATTGTCAGACAAAATCATGAAGGCCCTTGTGTTGCCAGAAAACGTCAGAGTGTGCAGTTCTAAGAGCGCCTGGTGGAACGAGGACCTTGATCACGAATACATCAAGAAGAGTTTTTCGGAAAATGGGGAAGAAATCGTGTTGATCCGAGATCAATTCAGTGCCCATAAAATGGATTCAAGGTAATTGGTGATTGCTTGGTTGATTGACTGATTATGTTTCACTGTTTCAACATGAACCGGAACCATTGATTGACTTGATTTAGCTAATAATCATTTCTGTATGATTGTCGAAGCTTGATTGGCTGATTACCTTAACGGTTATTTCAGCATCCGTTTCAATGATCGATTGCCTTGATTGGCTGGAAAGGTCAAATTCAACATGCAAACAAACAGTTGATTGATTTGATTGACTACTTACTAATTATTTTTTAGCGCTCAACTTCTGGAGAAGCGAAATGTGCAGCAGATCTTAATCCCAGCTGGCATGACACATAAATGGCAACCTCTCGACGTAATGGTTAACAGTGTGTTCAAGTCGCTAATCAAGGTGGAATATCACGAATGGCGCAACGCGCACGAGTCCTACACCAAGAGCGGATACTTAAAAAAGCCTAGCCGTCAAGAGTTCATCGGTTTTGTTTCTCGCGCCTGGTACCAGATTAGTTCATCGCTCGTCAGGAAGTCCTTTGTAAAAGCTGAGATAATCGACGAAGATCAGATCAGTGGACCAGTGGGAGAGGAAGTTGTGGGTGTCCCTTTTAATGAAGACAACGATGATTGATTGATCTCTTGCGACGAGCATGCACTGGCCAAAAAGTTGCCCAATCAGAGTTAAAGCCAACCGCTTAGCGTGTTCGGGCGGTTCGAAATCCGATCGCTTAGATTTATGGCCACGTGCGCAATGCTAATAGGGCCGGGTGTTATTTTCTGTACCGGGCGGTGAAAATAATCGAGCGTTCGATTTAACCGAGCGCGTTCCCCTGAAGTTATCGGGTTTCTACAGTGCTTGTTCGGCAGCACCGGCGACTATATATACGAACATATTGTATAATCTGGGTGAAAACACGGCAACATGTTCGGTTGAACAGAACACGCGTAAATTACCACCAGTGCCTGATTGATTTAAAGAATGGAGCACAAGACTGCGACCAATTGATTGTTGATTTGACGCGCTTGGTCTTTAAAATTTGATTGTTCATTCGTCTTGCGTCTGAAACAGGATTTCTTCCACTTATTCTTTTAGTTTTTTTTTAACGAGGAGTCTTCCATGGAGGAAGTCGAGCTGGATTTTGATTTGCAAGGAATATTGTTCTTTATGGAAATCTAATGTTTAATTGATGGATTACGGGCGTAATGCTGTAATCATACGGGCAGAATTTACCGCACCGGCGGGCAAAATAAGCGATCGTTCGATTGACCAACAATTATTTCCGTGTTTTCATCCAGATTATACAGTAACTTTATTTATTTCTTCGTCCACGTCTTTTCCTGCATTACATTTCGGCTTAATAATAAGTTTTCTTGGTCTTGATGTTTTTTAAACTCTTTTTTAAAACGTTTGCAGCGTTAATCCGACCTTTTTGCTGGCATCTTGCTTGCAGACTGCTTTCCCCAATAGGGCAACTTCCTTTACAGAGTAGTATTACGTCATGTGATGATCGCATGGGTGTCGCACTTGCTTGTTCGGTTACTGTCTTTTTCTTCCAAACGATCCAATCCACCGAAATCCATCGCATTTTCCGGGAAATGGCCCAAAAAAAGAAGTCCAGTGGACAGTGGACTCCGCCTACGGTCACGGTCCTAGTCTGTCTGGTTTTTATTTTTCTCGACTGTATAGTATACTGCACTACGGAGGATGCAAGGCCCCCACTTGGTGGCCGTCCCCGTCAGGTGGCGCTGCGTTCACTCCAGGGTTCCATGCATTTCAGACATAAAACCGATACCTCCATGATCGTGTTCCCTTCCTCGCACTTTGCCTCATCGGAGAAAGAAGTTGTATTGTATTTGAAACAGAATGAGGAATAGGCAGAGAGAAAGCTCCACCTGTGGGCACAACGGGTGCGAGAAAGCACACAAAGAGAGATTAGCCGGTGTCATGATCAAGCAGCTAACATTAAGCCATACGTTGCAAGTTCACGTCACCGTGTCTGTCTTTTATTACATTCTCTCGAGATTTCCTTGAGGGACAGACAAATCCCCCCGATTAATGTAATGTGCAACACAATGTAAAACGGATTCAGCGGAGTTAAACCCTGCAACCCTGCAACACATACGCAATGCATATATGCGCGGGCAGAGCAGGGTGTCGACCCACACACATTGTTGTCTGCACCAGGTCTTTGATCAAGCAATGATGTTGGAACCCGTGTTTTGAGTTGTTTTAACTGAATTTTATTTCTTTTCGTCTAGTGCTCCCGACGTTGGTGGAGTCTTTCTTTCTCCAGTAATCAGACCTTCCCTGTTCCTGGTGCATACCGATGACATCTCCACAGGGCGAGCCACTGCTGCTCCTAAGGTACCCGCATTCTGCTACCGCTGGATGTCTCGGTCGACTACCATGAAGCTAGTCGCCCACAACGATCATGGTCATCCCGTTGATCAACCGATGGACGACCCGTCTGTTCCTGTATCTTTACACTGCCGTGCTTTACGGCGCGGTTCTTGCCCTGCGGTCGGCGAACCCAGCCACGGAGCAATGGCGGAATAAACCCTTCTCGCAGACCGGCAGTTCAGAACGCGGTGCGTACGACCTTGTCACTCATCACATGCCCGCGCAACTTCGTGTGGAGTCGATTCACGGTCCGACGGTTGGTCATCCCCTTCCGTGGGGGTATAGTTCTCGAAGGCCGGTCAATCCGTTGCCGTATGGGGAGATGTCCCACTCAAGGGATCTCGAGGCGCAGGCAAAGAAGTCGGGATACGGACTCGGTGTGTCGTCCGTGCCGCGGTTCGTGATGGAGAATGAGTTGCCGTCGCAGGATGGTTACGACGATGTACGCCCAAATCCCGGACTGGGAATCAGCTTTGACGGTTCGGACGGTTCCGATCAGTGCAGTAAGTGATATTACCGGTGGTTTTGCGGGCTCCTTTTTTACTGTTGTCATTGGCGGTTGGAATGGAATGTGGAAAGAGTTAAGGTTAAGTATTGACTTGATTATTTTTCAGTCGTACTGGACCTGGCTGCCACGCTTCCGTTCACAGACAAAGCCGTACGGAAGTTTGGAGCATTGACGGCCGCCACGAAGGCTCGTCGTGTGAATGCAATCAGTAAGACGTTTCCGTATTGGTGGCAGTACCTGCATGGCAAGCCGGCAGTGGTGGCTGAGCTAACGGACAACCGGTAAGAGTTGCTCTGTTTGATGTCTGTGCCAGTGTCTGTGTCTGATGTCTGTGTCTGTGTTTGTGTCTGTGTCTGTGTCTGTGTCTGTGTCTGTGTCTGTCTGTCTTGTGTCTGTGTCTGTGTCTGTGTCTGTGTCTGTGTCTGTGTCTGTGCTTGTCTCTAGGTCTGGCTTTACGTCTGTGGTTTGCGCCTCTGCCTGTCTGGGTCTGTTTCTGCGCCTCTATTTGTATTCATGTCTGTGTCTTCTAGTGTTTGATTAGACTATGTGGTCAGAGATTGACTTTACAGACGATCCAGACCGGCTCATTGTCCCCGTTCCTCGCCGGTTGACGTAACCGCGATGCAGGCTTGCCGATCCGTAAACCGATTACGCTACCGAACCTACGACGGAACGTGCAATAATCTCCACTACGTTCAATGGGGATCAGCCGATGGTCAATATAGCCGACTTACGAAGGCTAGGTATGATGACGGTAAGTGTCACCGACTAAGTTTAATCTGTGACAATCAGCAAAATGTGAATGGTAGGAGGTATATCCATTCCACTTTTAAATTTATTTTCTGCAGGCTACGGAAGACCACGCCTTTATTCGAACGTCCTTGGCTACGGAGACCGGCAATTCCCTCTCCCAAACCCCAGAATTATCAGTAGATCTATGAGCCAAAGCATACCCATTCCCCACCGCGTGGCTAATATACTACTACCGTATTTCGGCCAGACCATTGCCCATGACCTTGCATTTAGTAAGTCTACTGCATAAGCAGGTAACTTAAGCCTAGTGGGCCAGACGAGTACATAGAAAGCAGATTTTATGACCGTGACCATGATAACATGTACCATGCATACTGTTTCTAGCCACGTCTTATCAGATCGACCAACAAGATGCGGATTGTTGCGTTGAGAATGCCCAGTGTACGGAGGCGGAATGCTTCCAGTTTTCCATACCTCGGAACGACCCCCTTTACGCCTTCTTCAACTTGACGTGTCATCAGTTTGCCCGGTCTGTCCCAAGCACCAGCTCATCATGTGATCGAACACGTATTGGTATTATTACCTGTTCCTGTGTCTGTCTGTGTCTGTCTGTGTGTCTGTGTGTCTGTGTGTCTGTGTGCGTGGGTGTCTGTGTGTGTCTTTGTGTCTGTGTGTATGTGTCTGTCTTTCTCCCTCTGTTTCTGTGTGTTTGTGTCTGTGTCTGTATCTGTGTCTATCAGTTCACTCCACAGTAAGTTCACGCTCCCCAGGTACTGCTGTGAGGGAACAAAGCTCAAAAGTCACTCACTGGTTGGACGCTTCATTCCTGTACGGCAACAATGACCAACAGAATGAAGCTGTCCGCAACCTCTTCGCCGGTCAGCTGGCCTTCCGTCACACCGACAAGGGCATCCACAACCTTCAAAACTCCGAAGTCCACAAACAAATGCTACCGAATAGCGCCCCGGACTCCAAAAACTCCGCCAGCAGTCCGGCATGTCCGCATGCGTCCCGTAAGTCTGCCGGCAAGGCCTGCTTCTTTGCGGCGGACGAACGGGTCAACCAGCAACCCTTGGCGACGGCGGTGCACACAGTATTTCTTCGCTTTCACAACCTGGTGGCCGGGTCGATCGCGCAGACCTCCCCCTACTGGTCGGACGAGATGATCTTCCAGGAAGCGCGAAAAATCGTGGTGGCCGTCTACCAGGTGGTCATCTACAAGGAGTTCCTCACGGGACTCCTGGGCTCCGGGGTGGCGTCGCATCAGCTGTACGACGCCGCGGGCTTGAAACTGCTCGAAGCGACGCACTTCATGGGATACGACGCCGGTGCGGACCCGCATGTGCTGAATGAGTTTGCAGCTGCCGGTTTCAGGTACACATGCACCACCTACGAGACGATCTAGGTGGAGAGTCGGGAAACTGAAACAACTAGTTTTAACTTGGAACAACTTTCAGGGGGGGGGGTCCAGAATGAGTCCGCTTTATGTTTTTCTAATATCCAGTAACAAATTTTAGCTAAGCTGAACCGCGTAGCTTTTTCGTAACTACTGCTGTGTATAGACCTGAATTAGAGTTAAACCATTCAACACATTCAAAAACAGCCAAAACAAAGCGAAATCGTAATTTGGTCTACTATTATGAGTTTGTTTAGTTTTATAAGAATTTAGCTTTGATTTGTACTGCATTTAGCATCGTGAGGTCTTTCTGCTGATGGGAGTAAAATGCGTTGCGCGTTTCAGGTTGCACACCCTTGTGGATGATAATGTGCCGCGACTGCTCCTGGTGACAGGCCTGGCGGAAAACTCGCCTCTGTCGTCACAATACAACAACCAAACACTTCTTTACGAAGGTACGTGCAGGTTAAGCGTAAACTATCGACGGTCAATTGCAAAATGACAGGCGGAAACGGCCGATCTTGTTCGTTCGTCGAGGCAATTTTCGTGTAATCCACGGGCCACATTACCGATGGGACCTGTCGTTCCCTGTTGCTTTGGATCACTGCCTGTGTACCATACACACGTGCAAGTGGTTCGTGTCACCATGTCAACCGACGAACGTGTCACCACTTTCCCGCCTCTCCGTCTCACCGTCTCACAGTCTCACCGTCTCACCGTCTCAGTCTCACCGTCTCACCCTCTCACCCTCTCACCCTCTCACCGTCTCACCGTCTCACCGTCTCACCGTCTCACAGTCTCACCGTCTCACCGTCTCAGTCTCACCGTCTCACCCTCTCAACCTCTCACCCTCTCACCGTCTCACCGTCTCACCGTCTCACCGTCTCACAGTCTCACCCTATAAAAAACTATTTTTAGGGGAACCTATCCTTTACCTTAGAACTGTAATGTCTTTGCCTGAACCAATCAGTCGAAGATGAAAATATGATTATTTCACCTTTTCTGTTCTGCTTCAAAGAGGGCAACGCGGACGCCCTTATCAGCGGAATGCTGGAGGAAATGGCACTGGCTTTCGATCCGCAGATCAGCGAGGAACTACAAGGCCGCCTGTTCCGCGGGCAGGATCCCATCGGGCTGGATTTAATGGCGGTCACTATCCAACGTGGACGAGATCACGGTAAGTTAAGGCTCCTTGTCGTTGACAATGATGTCTCTACGATTTCCTATTTCCCACTTTCGTCTTATTTCCAGCCACCTCTTTTTCGATCCTAAGTCCAGCCAGTATCATTGCAAGGGCAGTGGGATTTTGCTTATAAATTAAAAGACCCTTTTTTAGGCTACCCCGTTTCAAATTCAATTTGAAATCAATTTGTATTAACGAAACATTGTTCAGGCATAAGGGGGGGGGGCCGGATCTTTCTAAGAGGTCTTGCACTGCGAGCATATTTCTCCATAAATGTCCCATGCCCCATAGCTCCGCCCTCTCCCCAGTCTTCCGAAAATTATTTGGCTGATGAGAATCGATTCCAAATTGCATTTGGAATGAGATGGCGTGAGGGATAGTTATTTAATTCCACAGAGAAAGCCTCCCTATTTCGGCAATGACAGCCGCTTGAATTGGGACTTGGTGGCTGGAAATCGAGTCCTCGTATTTCATATTAATAAACCTCCACCCGTATGAGAATAGGACTTGGCACGTACAACGACGTGAGGGAAGCCTGTGGCTACGGCCGCGCTGACGGATTTGACGGCCTCCGAGACTTCATGCCTCCGCATCACGTTCACCTCCTCCGTTCCCTTTACCGGTAAAAAATTACAGACACAGACACAGACACAGACACAGACACAGACACAGACACAGACACAGACACAGACACAGACACAGACACAGACAAACAGACATAGTTGGGGATTGTCTGTGAACATGTTTAAGCAGTACCGTTTATTTTCTCTTTAGGGATGTGGATGACGTGGTAAGCTCCTACATGTCTGAGATGTCTGTAATATATTGTTAGCTACCACACCGCTCTTAATTAATTTGTGGCCCCCATACTGCAGGATTTGATGGTCGGTGGGCTTATGGAGGTAAAAGAAGTTACGAAGATTGTTAGTTTGTTACGTGGTTTTGTAATTTTGATACGAAAAACCCTTTATTTACCGGTATAGATGCCAAATATGCTTTATACATTGTATAGGATGCTCTGTCCGAGGACGCCAGCGTAGGACCGACATTCGCCTGCATAGTGACATCAGAGTTCCGAATGAAACGCATCGCTGACCGATTCTGGCATGAAAATCCAGACCAATTCAGTCCCAGTATATGCTCACTAAATAGGAGTCATCGTTGCATAACCAGTTCTAGGGATGGCAAAAGCAAAATTAGTCATTCGTCTACTGCTATAACTACATTTGCAGTTAATAGTTTTACTCAGCTATGAAGCAGTTACTAATAAGGATTTCATGCCAAGAAAATAGTCAATATACATTTTAGTTTCGTTTGAGCTTAGGTTTACTGTATTTCCTCGATAGATAGCGACAGTCACG
>LRSR01011630.1:0-18137 GCA_001579985.1 Hypsibius dujardini
GCAGAATATTTTTTCGATGAGAGAGGGTGGAACAACGGGTAATTTCTGCAAAGTCACTGGGAAGCCTAGATTGAAACTAGCCCATATCTCTGCCCCCTGGCATCGAAAAAATATTCTGCTGATGCCAATCGATTTCAAATTGAATTTGAAGTGGACAGGTTTTAATGATTGTGGAATCAAACGTTTTCCAAAAAAAACGATATTTTTACAGTGGTTCGGATCAATAAATTGAAACTTCGGAAACATGGCTGATCAATCAATCAATCAAGCTCCGGACGATAGCACATAAATGGTACGGGAGTTTTTTTCTTCCTTATTTTTTTCTGAAATTGCGGATGTGATTGCAGCTCCGAGATTCCAATATTAAATTATTATATATAGACAGGTATTTGAAAAAAAACCCATTCCGATCTGGAGGTCAAATCCCGTAACGTTTCCTAGTTAGAGTAGATATTTGTGTGCAGAAAGTACAATTTACAATAATGGAATTGTCCCGTTTTAACATAAACTCTATTCATTTGTCATTGCAATAAAGGGGGATGGAAAAACGAGTTATAATAAAATGTGCGTTACTTACATAATCAGTGATATTTGTTTTGTGCACAGGTCCTTCAAATGTCTGGGTGCAGGTCTGAGCGTCGGACTGAGTGGCCTAGCGGCCGGATTTGCTATTGGAATCGTCGGTGACGCGGGAGTCCGAGGAACAGCCCAGCAACCGCGCCTCTTTGTCGGAATGATTCTTATCTTAATTTTTGCTGAAGTTCTGGGATTATATGGTTTAATTATCGCTCTTATCATGAGCACTGGCTAGCAGCTGAGAAGGAAAAATGCCTCGCTTTCTCTTTAGGACAAACAAGAGCGGCTTTCTATAAATCTAGCAGGTCTCTGAATGAAAACGGCGCGTAGAGGTATCCTTCGCCTGCGTAGAATTTGTTTTGGAATTCCACCCTGCAAACAAAACAAAGTATCAAGTATGCTGTATTTTTGTATACGTCCGAGTTATGTTTTGTCCGTAGCTAGAGTCGCTTGTATGGCCAAATTTGAATCGTCTGGCCGTAATGATGTATTTATTTTGAGAAGGCAAGTCGCCGAAAAAGGTCTAAATGGGTCAGTGAAGTATTTGGGCTAGGGCTTGTGGCCAATCTTACCAGTGCAACCGCAGTGTGTGTAGAAAAGCGCTCATGCCTTCCATGAAGACCAGGATGCAGAGGCTGAACGCCGCCCATATTGCAAAGATGATGAAGAGAGGCACGATGCCGATCCAACCGGAACCGACTAACGTAAAAGCTTCATTGAGAACCTTGGTCCAAAGCACGTCAGCCAGCTCTGAAAGTTACCAATGGCAATATAGAATAATAAATGATTGGGCTTCGACTGCTAGTGTCAACCACTCTGGCCGAGTTTCAGCCCATCAGGGTACTTACGAGCGTGAGCTAATCCAAGCGCCCAAAGTCGCAAATAGGATGCCGTGTTGCTGACCACCCCAAGGCAAAACTCGATCGTGTGGATACCTTGAACGACCATCACATCTCCAAATCCTTGAGCCTAAAAAAATCAAGTATATATAACCCTGGGTTTTAAAATCGTTTTTATTTTGTTGTCTGTCTGTTTGTCGTTCTGCCTGACCACCTTCTAGCCTCCCTGCAACACTTTGTTGACCTTGATGGTCCTCTTACCCCATGCCCTTCCTGTTGATGTTCCTCGTCGGCCACTGGTTGAAGCAGTTGTGTTACCTTTAATAACATAGTAAACATTCATCTAGTTGTATGTTATGGAGGATTAAAGGCATACTGACTTGCCTTACGGTTTTGACGGTGACGCTTAATAAGTGGAACCACTAGCAGCATAACAGGAATGCACAAGATGATGATCACAAGTAGCACTTTTTGTAATGTATCCTGCACACCAACATAGAATATGACACTAGTTGGTTCGCGCAGTTATTGCAAGGGCAGGGGCGAAAATACTTCAGTATACCTGATTTTGGTAGAATTTGTTGGCTAAGCAAACGCTTCCGTCGGGGTTGATCTTGTTATCCTCTAGACTCTTCATAATGACCATAAACATGTTGATAAAGGCGCTGAGCAAGCTCGGTGCACATCCGTAGGGTTCTGCCACAAAATGGATCCACTTGTAGAAGATAATGACGACCAAGTAGCCAAACATGCACCATAAGAAGAGGATCTGCGGAATGTACTCCAACAAAATGGCCATGTACTCTTTGTGGTGGGCATAGTTGAAACAGCTGAGGGTGATGCCGAAAGACATGTGCAGGACGGCGAAGATCACTGACATTTTCATTTTGAAGGAGTTTGTGAAGGATACCTGCAGCGCAAACTTTTATCAACATAGCCATAAATACAGAAACTATTTGAAGAGTCCACAATTCATTTACTGACTAATATTTTCATAACCATTTCTGTAGATTTATATGCGCGTATACCCAAATAATATTTTTATCTTATAATTTATCACCAGGAGCAGATAAAGTTCATTTTATTAAGGTATTGCCCTTGTTAAATAATTCAAAGATTATTTTTGTTTCTTTTTCTCAATTATATACCGGTTTAGCTACCATTATAAAACACAAAGTCTTGCTGCTCAATAAAATATTCTTTTTCATAAAATCAAGCCCTATAGAAGAATTATTCGTAAATGTACCTGGTTCTTGGCTAATTCCCATATTGGATCGATACCGTATGGGTAGGGAGTTTTGGCTTTAAAATTTGAGCCGGGATCGAGGCTAGTTTCAAATGCTTGAATTTCTTCGCTGAAGAGAGTTGCATTTGCCTTAATGGAATGAGGTATTTGGGCTAGAAATTGGTCTAAATCGGCGTTGTTGCCGACCCTCCAGGAGCTGCCGAAGATGTTGAAGGCATTGCCGAAGGCGTCGTTATAAATGAAGCCAGCGTAGATGCTGAAGAAGCCCATCAGAAGGATGATGTAGCGGCCATCAAACAACATACCGAGCATCTGAAAAATATTGCCAACAGTATACGTTTAACATTTTATTTCAAATGCAATTGCAATTTTACGGCCAAAATTATTATTTTACTAGTATGAGCAATAATATAATTAAATTACCGTCGCAAAAATATTGCATGACGTGTGATATTTATAGCAGAAACATCGTAATTGCAATGACGTTCGATTTGTCATTCGCAGACTCCCTACCTCGCTTTTATGGATATTTCGTTCCATAATGAACTTTTGGAATATCACCATGAAAAGAGCCATAAGCATCATTATGGTGCCATGACCGACGTCACCGAACATCACCCCAAAAAGAAATGGAAAGGTCGTCGTTGTGAAACATGCCGGGTTGACCTCTTTGTAAGTTGGAATGCCTAGCAAAAATGACAACCATGATATTCATCTTGACAAAGAAGAGACAAGTTTGCCCTTACGACCTTACCGTAAGCATCGACAACTTTCTGAAATCCCCGGGTGAACTCGCTAGTCTTGTTATAAGTTGGTGGCTGCTTTGTGGTGAAAATGTTAAGAAGAAGTGACGGTTTGCTTGCACCTGCTAGTTCCTGCAAAAGCAGTAGGAAAACTTTATATTTTATTCATACTTTCTCATAGTACTCATAGAACAGAAGTTTTTTTATAGACGCAATATGACAGAAGAATAGAATGCCAAATAGATAGTCGCGAGACCGACACAGAAACAAAAATACAGGTAGAGAGGCTGGCAGGCAGGCAGGCAGGCAGGTAAACAAACAGACAAACGGACAAACAGACAGACATACAGGCAGGCAGACAGGCAAGACAGAGAGACAGAGAGAAAGACAGATGGACAGTACTTACGGATCCTCGCTCTATTGCTGCACGTGCAGTGGTCTGTTCCTCGGCAGGACACCAGCATTCCCCAATCAAGCAGTGGTCTGATAGATCCAAGTTGAAAAGACTCATCGTGTAGAAGATGGCTTTCAGCTTCCTGACCTTACTTCGCCAAGCAGGAAGTTTACTTGCAATATCTGCCAATAACTTTCTCTGATGTTCTTTACTTTCTTCAAGCACCTTGAAAGAAGTGATGAATGGTACTTTTGGATGTGCATTGGCCTTAATTAATCAGATACTGTATTCACCTACGGTGATAATATCAGACACCTCCGTTCTAAGCCGATTTTGAGCCTCTTCTCTCTCTTGAGGGTAGGCAATAAACGGATACAGCTTGGCACGGTACCTGCAAAATATCAACAAATTTTGTTTGGATAGAAAAGTTCTTTTGCGCTGTGATAGCTAAATTATAAACGAGGAAATTGGTTGCCAAAATGTTCTGCCCCAAAACACCTGCTAATGGCTACTTTGTACATCATGCGTCTCAAAGAGTAATAACTTCCACTGGGGCTGGCGGCTATCAATCAGTTGTACGAATATGTAAGATAGCTTACGCGGTGCATGCCTTTTCCACTTTGACCTTTAGTTGAGCCCCCTGAACGATAATGATGAAGCAGCAATTGACTGAACTCCAGCAAAAGTACATATTTCCGTTACAGATCCGCCATAACATTCGCTCAAAGGAATGAGCTGTTTTTTCACGAAGAACTCCACAAATGATACTAAAAAAACCCCTTGTCCAATTATATAAAAAATAATTACCGTAATATTAGATTGCATGTCAGAGTTCACGAACTGAAGCTTAAGCGAGGATGAGATCTTATGATGGAGTAAAGCAGTTTTTTCTTCCGCTATAGTAGCTCCGCCTTGGTCGTCGGAATTTGCAAGTTGGTTAGGTGAAGGCAAGACTACGTTTGCCTAATTAGGAGATACTTGATTATTTATGAATCTTCTCACAATTCATCATGTTAAAAATACTTGAACTGAAACTAATTTGGCTGCTCGTTGATTAATTAATTTAGAGGTAGATGTAGTTTTAAATTTCTTAAAGCAAGATCAAACGAATTCTACTTTTTTATTATAATAAAATTGAAAAAGGTTTTGTTATATTATATTCAGTGTTGTTTTCTTAATAACCAATAACACACCTGTTGAAGAAATATGTCAATTTGACGGAAGACATCCGCTTGCAGTTGCAAGTCCATTTTCCGGTCCTCGAGCATGCTCATGTAGTCCTTAACTTTAAACACGTCCACTTTAATTTCCGCTAGATTTTCCTGTTTCAGAAGAAGCGCCATTAAAATTCTACCAAAAATCATTGCAAGAATAATCAACTGAATGATTACCAGCAAGGTGACGTATTCCCGTGGTGAAGGTGTGGGGAGATGGATAAAATACGGTGAGACTTTGAGATGAGCCACTGCCAAGCTCAAACTATCTGGATAAACAGAGCAATGCGTGTAAATATGAAGGACAAAGCTAGCTCGGAAAGAAACTCAAGGTTCTCTACCAAGGATGCGTTCCATTTCTACGCAGGCAAAGATTTCGTTAACAAAGATGCGTCGAAATTGGGCGTCATTAACGCTGACCTATTACATCACAGTCACTCATGAGCTTCAACTATTTTTCAACCAATAATTATATCTTATAAAATTATTGATCTTTCTTACGTCGCAAAAATGAAGCACGCCTGCGTCGCCCAATTCCGCGAGAATACTATAAGCCGATTCCGATTGGAGAATCAACTGACACATCACCATGTCACGGGAACGAAAAAGCGAACCCATTACGCCCGCAACGTCACCGAATGCCACTTCATTCAACAAAAAGGCTCGCCTTTCTTCCTCACAATATATCATCCATCTCAAAATTAAGAGACGTCACGGCAAAGAAATAAAACGCTCAATCAATGGGGCTCTTGATAGAATACAGATCCGTGCAAAAATTGGGGAAATTGCATTTAGCAGTGTCATGAAATGATTCAAGGCGAGGGAGTGAAGGAATGGTGTTTGTAATATGGATGCATGGATGACTCCAAACTTCCTTGAGTCTCGGAAATGTTAAGCGTGGAAAGAAGCAAAAGGGGCGACTTGCGCCACCACGAGCCATCTCCTGCTAACTTGCATGTCTACTCACTTAGTTACTGTGGCTCCCATGTAAAATTAATGTTTTTACAGACACCATCAGCCGTTTATCAGAAGAAGGCCGCGGCCGGGTTCGAACTTCAGTTCTTGCCTACCGCGACCACTTGCCCATTAATAGCCCATTTTTGTTACAGAGAGACCCATCTGGATGGTATCAGTGGAAGTGTCTTCGGAAGTTTGTAAAGTAGTTATCCTAGCTTAGACTATTTGGCATCGGCCATCGGGCAAACTTTGCCCGGTAATATATCTTTATTCAAAGGAAATTAATATACTTCTTTAATAATATTAATTCTAATATTCGCACTCGTTTCAAATCGGGGTACAAAATAATCCTCCGTAATGGCAGAATTGGAAATGCAGACAAAATGAAAATTTGTAAATTATATGACACGGGATGAACTCGTAAGTTTTCATTTACTTCTTCATGAAATACAATGATTTTTTGGAGTTTGACATGATTGCGTTTAACTATAAATCAGTTAGAATAAAATTATAATTATTTCTAATCCAAAACTTGGTTAAAGAAATAATCTGTGAAACGGGAGTAACGAGTGTAGAATGTACAATCAAGACTAATCAATGAATCCATCGTATAGGATTTATTATTAAGAAATAAACCTCCTGCCTTACGTGCGTGTCCGCTGCCTTTTCTGCGCAGGCGTATGTAGCATGTTGGAAGGCCGCTGCCTAAATCTGGTTCGGCCTTTGGCTATTATGAACCTTTGGCAAAAGGTCATTGGCCGCTGGGTAAAATGCTTGGCCGGGTAAAGCTGAGGTTGTATCGCAAAGTGCAGTATATTCTACACCGTCCGCTGATAGTTTTCAACTTTGACGGGCCCCTCTTCCTGTCTATACATTGTCATTAAGACACTTGGAGGATTCTTCCGACATCATTGAAGAATGGAAAGAGTGGGGAAAGTGAAATGTCTCGCCAGTTCACTTTGAGGATCAAATCTCTTTGTAGAATAGGTCCTTTTTTACCTTTCCTGTATTCGTTGTGAATGAACCGAAACTTCATCAAAGATGCAGCAACGTAATCGGAAATCTTTATTCTTATTACTGAACGTCAGTCATTGTCGATTGTGTGTTAAACTGATGTCGTCTTTGAAGAGGTAAAAGGAAAGGAGAGCAGGGAAACGCTGTGGGTTGAATCTCTATATGGGTTGAATCGGTCGGGTGGCGGAGGGCGCCACAAATGGAGTTGTTTACAATTCACACTTGTGGCACCCTCCGCCACCCGACCGATTCAACCTATGTAGCGATTCAATTCAACCCGCCGCGTTTCCCTGGTAAGGATTTCAATAACATAAAGTACGTTTATACCACGTGCCATGAAATATTGTGGCCAGTTCACCGTCGTCGTCAACTACGCCAAAGTGACCGAAAGCAAAGGGATATACCCGTCCCTTAGCATTCGTAGTGTCACACCAGTTTCCTGGAGAGGCCCGGAGAGAAAGTAACTTGCAGTCTTGTGTAACTGCTCCGGAAATTGGCAGGAAGGTTGGAACAGCTATCCACATATTTGCAGCCGATATAATCACCCGAGAAATTGTAGCTCCAGTTAACCTTGGTTGTGAAGTGCTTAAATCATCCATTTTTTGACTATGTCCCCAGAAACGATAAAGTAGTGGCCCCATTTTTTGTTGATTTTTCACACCTGAAAGTTGTTGTTGGGCGATGGAGCGATCACGCTTTCAAAAGGGACAATTCCATCCGGCACATTTCCCAACACACTACTACTGATATCTTGTTGGGGATTGGAAGGGTATAACTTTCCTTAACATTTACCCAACATTGATGTCGTTGTTTACGTGGTGATAGTTGTTGCAGGGATTGTACTAAGGGGTGGTTGAAACAACCGTCGACATTGATCCTAGAACCGATGTGCTGTTGATCGCGCCCGCGTTCAAAAGTTGCAACACCAGGTTGACTATCTCTTTGTTAACTATATCTGTCGAAGCACAAATGTTTTTTATGTTGGTTGGATTGATTGATGTACGTAATCAAGTCCGTCATATTCCTGAACGCCCGATGTTTTGGCCTAACCATGGACGTATTTATCGCAAATAAATAATGCGCTATAATGAATTAAAAGTGCATAACGAAGCAGATACATTTGTCTTGGACGCCGAAACAAAACGAAGCCAGACACAATATTTTTGGATGTAACATTTTAGAAAAAAGGTTAAAAAGATGTAATTGATGAGGAATCACTAACTCGGGCAGTAATGGAGATTTTCCCTCCCGATCGAGGTGGTGTTTTTTTTACAAATACCTGCCTATTTATCATGATTTTACGTTGGGGTCTCCGCGTGGAAATTACATAAGCCGTTTCAGAAAAAAATAAAGAAGAAAAAGACTTCCCGTGCCAATTGGTGCTATGAGGCAACGCTTGATTGATTGATTCTTCAATTGCTTTTCCGAACTTTTAAATTTTTTTATGCCAAAAAATATTTTGCTGAGCGTACACGTATTTTTTAAATGTACTAGACTCCTTGAGAAATATTTTAAAAAAAATTAGAAATGTTTCGATCAACCAGAACAGCTCGAAAAAATAAACTAAAAGAGCACAGTGGCGACGCCGTCAATAACTTATACTCGTGCAACCTGCAATCGGCCCTACAGCCTGCACTCGGCCCTGCAGCCTGCACTCGGCCCTGCAGCCTGCACTAGTGTTGTTTAATTGTATTTAAATTTTAATTTAAAATAGCCAAAAACGATTTTTTATTTTAGGTAAAATATATGTTTAATTTTGTTTAAACTCGATATTTTTTTTGAATTTAAAATCATTCCCTGAGCCATTATTTTATTTATATTGAAATTCTCGAGAAAACGCGCAAAGCAATTTATTTCGCGTGACGGCGGGCTTGATTGCTTGATTATTCTCTGAATGGCGCTCAGAAATCCTAGATTGATTGTCTGATTTGCCTGAGAAATTATAAATACCGGCTTTAGTTCCTCATCTGATTGATTTATTGTCGCAACCTTCAGCATTATCAGTTGATTGATCAATCGTTTCCTTACAATATCTGTTTCACAGTAAGATTTATTGCGTTTAACGATCCACTAGGGGTTTCGCTGCATATTGCATAGGCTATGTCATACGATTTCCACTTTATTTAAATTCAGCATTTTATTTAAATAAAAGGTCGAGTTTTATTTAAATGGTAATTTTATTTAAAATACGCTGTTTTTTTTAAAATACATTCAAACGATATTTTATTTAAAGTCGCCGAGGATTAACATTTTTTTTAAATTTATTTAAATTCAAAACTGTTAGTTAAACAAGATTAGCCTGCACTCGGCCCTGCAGCCATAAGAAGCGTAAGGCTAGACTACGGTTATTAGCACTCCTCCCTTCATTTATTTTTTTGCGGTGTTACGTTACGTTTGAAAAATTACTCTAGTGAATGTGCAGGAAAGTTATTGTAGTCGTCTTCCACGGTTTGAAATTCGGTCGGTGTTTGAGTTAATGGTTGAAGCAGGACTTGTGCCTCATTCAATATCGTACATGTCCTCTTCGTCAAAGTCCAACTGATGGAGTTCGATGTAACGGTTTGTGGCGTGAAGCTTGCAAACATAGTACACCGTTACTATCAAGCTCAGCACCGTGATGATGGAGCTGTAAATAGCACCGGCTAGGGTGATATCCATGTGATCCCCGGCAACTGGATCCTCTGCCCAACAATAAAATAATGAATAAGTACAACTGCATTTATTTTTAGTGGATATGACAGGATATATAGTAATTGTTTTGTTATTAACTACCAATGAGCCAGAGTGTGTAGTTGTCGTAATAGCCGTCAGAGCAGTCGAATGTGACAGTGCTAGCATTGATGGATAAGATCCACTTGAGATTGAAGTTGAGCAGTTGCGCTCTGTTCCGCCATTTTAGTTGGTTTAATAATGTTACGGAATCCATGGAAGGCTGCACGGGAAAGGTCACGTCAATCACAACAACGTCTACAAACCATCAAGATATATCATTTCATGTATGGGAAAAAATTGTAAGAAGTGGGAAAACATTTTCAGACCAAACCCTCAACACCCCTCTACGTAAGCTAATGATGCCACGAGTGCGCGTAAGGCAGCTACAACAGCCTGGCAGATGAATCAGTAAATGGTCTATGCATCGTGTGGTGGCCAAACCATAAAACAGCTTTTAAAATCTTCATTCTGCCAGGATCACCTGTTAGAGATTTCGAAACAGACATTGTCAATTCGGTGGTTCGGTTAAACCCATACCAGAATGTGACCTTTGATACA
Source organism: Hypsibius dujardini (assembly GCA_001579985.1). Taxonomy (NCBI): domain Eukaryota; kingdom Metazoa; phylum Tardigrada; class Eutardigrada; order Parachela; family Hypsibiidae; genus Hypsibius; species Hypsibius dujardini. The sequence continues at coordinate 10,254 of LRSR01011630.1, forward strand.
TTTTAAAAGGAGGTCATGCTCACAACCCGAGCAATCGTTTTCGTCATAAGTTGAGGCAATATTTTACTATGGACAAAAACTTTTTGTCAGTCTTTTTTATTATTATTTTCGGGACCTCGTAACGATCGAAAAAAATCAGATGGTGAAAACAGTAAGTTAAACCAGTAATTGGGACATGGAAAATCTCTTTCTGCCATTTTATATGACAATCCACAGTCCTCCGAGCATTTAAACCTCTGCCTTGAACATGCGCCAGTCATATTTGTTAGCCGCGCAGTAGTACCATCACCTATTACCGATGGATCATCACCATGTATGTCCGTAACCGTGTTTTGAGCTACCGTTTTTAGCCTTCGTCCGGTTTGCAATCATTGTCTTGGTTCGTATTGGAAGAGCGGGAATACAAATCAAAATCTTCGTTACTACTCAATGCCTGTGCAATTCGATAGCTTGTTGGATATGTTGTGTCACATGTAGCATTCCCTTTCGATTGGTTTACTGATTCATGTATATCTTTTACAACTTTACTGTGTGTTTAGAATTCCTATGAGATTGTGGCGCCCCTGTCGGTGGCAGACGATCAAGTACAGCTTGTATGCTGACTTGACGTGAGTTCCTTAGTCTTAAGTTTACCAATAATAATTTCATCTCGCAGAAAATGACATTTTCTGGACCTTGTGAAGGATCCATAGGGAATACTCTGCAATTCCCGTGACAAGTATCCATCAGGCACACAAATACTTTCTGACAAACAATTGCACCCGATAGTTGTCAAAAGAATTGTATGAATCAGACATTTCGGATATACAAGTTTAGATTTAAACACAACAAACTCGGAGAACGAAGAAGCTTAGTTTCTTAAGATGGATTCCATTAGTATTTTGCATTGCAAATGACAATGTCTCCAGGTAATGTTGGAGGAAAATATTGTGTTCATAGTAAAAGGTTGCTTCAACTATTGGCGAAAATGGTTGTGAGCATAATCTTTGGTGACTAAAAGAGTCCTTTTCTCTCCTAAACTTTACTGGACAAAGAAAAATTCCCATTTGGTCATTTCAGCATATTTATAGATGACTGCAATGCGAATTGAATTTAAACCGATTCGTTGAGTCCGTTTACGGTGGGAATGTTTTGCCTTAAGTTACCACGCTCGCAAAATGAAAAGAGTTAGCTATCGACATGACCAGTAGCTAATAAGATCTTACCCCTCGCGGCAAGGTTTGCGGCAGGTTTTGTCCGGGCCGCCAGAACGATGGCCAATAGGGTCTAGCAGTACAGTGGTAATCCAAAGTCGATCCGAAAGGACCATCCCCTGGCCCTGCCCACCCCAAATTGAAAACATTTTAAAAAAATCAAACCTAAAGCCCAAACTGCTAGAAGTTCTATTGCTATGGATGCTAGATTAGCCTTATGCTTCGTAGACGAAACTGAGTATTGCAGACCTCGCCCCTGAAATTGAAATTCCCCCCACAATACGCCTCATCTCATTAGGCTCAAGAAGTTGTTGAAATTTGTTTTAAAATGATTCATAAAATATTAGTCAGCATGAGTATACTCACAGTTGGTGAGAGTTCCCATGGTGAATTTGACTGATATCCCCGAGCCATCAAGGGGGTTACCAATTGAGCATTTAGCCAGCTTGTTGACTAGCCAGCATTTGTTACCCGCGACGGTATTAATGGTCCCAGTCGTGCTGTCGTAGCTAGTTCCAAATGGGGCAACCCTTCTATCTGGGGGTCTTGTGGGTGCGGGTGTTGTCACGAGCTCGCTAATAGAGGCATCATCCGGAATGACCACCGGTTTAGGCAGGCCGTCATCGTAGATGAATCCCGATCCGCTGATTTGGTCAAGATTACGACATAATTCCATCCAGAAATAGTTGGCCGCTCGGGTCAGATTGGTGCTGGTGGTATTACCGCGCAAATTGTAGGCATTATTAGTAGAACGGGCGTAGAGGTTGGCGAAAATATTGTAGTCGACATTGAGGAAAAATGTTAACGTCAATGTGCTGTCACTTGACCCAGCAGCAACACCTATAAACCAATTAACCATTAAAGAAAGTAGGTCAGGACTGATATGAAATATATTATTGGGACAACTGACTTGTTGTAGACAGAACGATGACAAGTGTCAGAGCAAATGACCAACAAATGCTTGAGATGTCCCTACATCTCCATAGCATTATTATTTTGATACATATAGCAACTGGAGATGAGTGACAACAATGTCGGCATCATTTATAGTTAGGCTATGCAGAAACCTCAAGATGCAGAATGTACTTTTTTCGCTTCAGCCGAGCTTCACTTGTCTCTTTTGCAATTTCACTCCGTCTGCTCAATCTAATAATACTTTATTATTGCCCGGCAACTGCTTTGTGCTTTCAGAATTGAGAATAAGGAATACGAAATCATTAGTGCAGGTCAAGGATAGGCGAGCAACTCTTCCGGGGAGTTGCGTTGAAGGGTTACAACGACATACTGCTTCGCCCAACCACCAGATGCTCCGCGGAAGTTACAAAACAAAGTGCGAAACGATAGTCCTAGGGGACAGTTTGTTAGACGGCACTCTCTGACCGTTAAGCCATTTCCCAGTTAGATATTTATTAAACAAAAGTATGTTAAAAGATTGCAGATAGACACATTAGCTTATGAAAGACATATAGCATTCCAGGGATTCCGATTCTGCCAGTTTGTCACCTAGTCAATACTTTTGTGGAATATACCAACACTGTCATTGAAGAGACTCGCGTTTAGAATGTCGGCTTTAACTTTGGTTACGGATACAGTCTACAGATAGTCCGTGTCAAACATAGTATGTTTGATTTGGACTTGCACTTGCGGTTTATCAATCTTTGAGTTGACAACGCTGTTACATAACGTGGCCTTTTCACCGTTAGAACATTTTATCAAAAGTTGATTCTGCTCCCACAAACCTCCTCAAATTCACCGATGTGTCTGCCCGCCATGACTTTTCCTAAATTTGCTGACGTTGAACTATGATATGGCCTTATCTACTTTGGGCTTTGTTCTCCTTCGCACCTTACCCTGAGGGTTATCGCCAAGACTCGCCAGTCTCAATTATTCTTGCCTTTCAGCATGCGGCGTCTGCTGAGGAAAGTATATTAAGAATACAGCGAAAGTTGAATGCCAATTCTATTTACCCTCTCTCGCGTTTACACCTCCTTCAAGCCGCCAACCCCCGCATTAATCACCCAAGATGGCCGACCAATTTATCGGAAACTTTGAGCTGGTGTCGAGCGACAACTTCGACAAGTACATGGAAGCCATTGGTAAGTTAATTATTGCTGGTAAAAAAATGAATACCGAGTCAATCATCATTTTGTTTATTATCAGGTGTCGGGTTCTTGCTTCGAAAGGTGGCTAACAGTCAGAAGACTGCTCAAGTGGAGATCACTAAAAACGGCGATCAATATAACATCAAAACCATCACTTCGGTTAAGACGATTGAGGTGAAATTCAAGCTGAACGAGGAGTTTAAGGAAGCTACCTTGGATGGACGTGAAGTCAACGTAAGCAGCAACGCACTTTTTATTAATAAGGTTACATTGACGTTTACTTAACAATTTCTCTAGACTACCTTCACCGTCGAGGGCAATGTTCTGCGTCAGACTCAGCGCGGCATCAAAGATAAGGACTTTGTCTCCACTATTGATCGTCAGATCACTCCAGAGGGTTTCGATGCTGTGAGTCTCATGAGGGAAATCTTTCTATCTTCTTTCCCCCAAATCCAACAAAACAGGGATAGATTACAGTATACATGCGTATCCATTCAGCCTGGTCAATAATTTATCTATTCCACGTGCCATTATGATGGCACATTTTATATAAATATTGTTTGCCCACCACAGTCAATGATCTACAAAATTGAAAATTTAATATCCGATCCTACGGATCTGTTCAGCAGTACTAGGGCTCTCTCAAAATCTGTCATGAGGTATTTGATGACTTTACAACATTTTCTCTTTTTTAGCAATCTAACTGGTTTAATCGAAACAAAATGAAAATAATTGAGAAAATTAAGTTCTTAATGCGCCAAAGTAAATATCCCAATATTTTAGAATCATTGTGCAGATTTTACCATAAATTTATGATTAGCCAGGAACGACGGGTTAACGTAAGTGCATCATTTGTCTGTTTCTTTCCAGACCATTAAATACAAGGACGTCACAGCAGTCCGGAAATACAAGCGCAATTAAACATCGTCTTCGTTTGCGTATTGGTTCACAAGTTTTCATGAGTTGCTTTCTTTTTTACACCTTCGGCTTCATTCTTCCTACCTCCTTTGTAACGCTTTATTTGGAGAATATAACGCCAGATAAGACTTGCTATCAATAAACCAATACTAAGATATGTCAATATAGAAATCAGACATTTGCCGAAAAAGCGAGAAAAGCTAAAAGTTGCTGAAGATGTAGACAGACCAGTCTGTCAATTGAGTAATGGCCTGAGATCTTCCTTCGCCTCCGCAAGGTTCAGGCAAACATATGCGTCTCATCCGAGGGGTAAATGCGCCGACGTCAGCATTGACCCTTCATATTTCACCACGCACGCTGGAAAGAGGCAAAAATTCAATAAATAACTTGCCGCCTCTTTTCTACGCAGCATCATCCGACGATTTGGCTGCCCTGTGGGCCCGGCTGATGTTGTCTATTTCCGCTGCACCATAAACTACTTATTCCACAACGTCACATACCTGAAGACGTAGTCTCTCTTTCATCTCGACCTCTCACCCCACTGCAAGTCTGCATCTGGTCCAATATGTCAATGAGCCAGGCCAAAACGACTAAAATGATATTGACATGGTTAGCGGTCTGTTTCATCTGGCAGCTGTCGCCGATTCTCTTTAAGGTTACCAGACAAACAACGAAATATCCGGTGTTGACATTGTAGTCGATTTTTTTAATGGTGTTGCAGTGCGCGACTTCACCGGTTAGTGTACACACAGATCTAAGCAGGCAGGCAGGCAAGCGGACAGACAGACAAACAGACAAACAAACGGACAGACAAATAGCTAAATAGATGACCATTTCAAAGTCGTCCTAGGTCCTACCACTAGATTAGTGTGAAATTAGTCTTCCTTGTACATTTAGATAATTTTGTTTGTTTTAGACTCTTACTACTTGCGGAAATTCAACAGACTACTGGTCGGTGGTGTACCCGAGGACGTCGACAAACACACTGGCAGTCTCAGCATGCAATCACGTTCGGTGTCCCGGAAAAGCGTAATGGTGCCAGGTGATTTTGATGCGATTGAAATGCCCACGCGGCCAGCCATCATACAAAAACCAGATTTGATTGTGATTGAAATTTATTGATTTGCGAATTGTAAGCATTGTCAGATTCTTTTTCTCTTTCGTCTGTTACCATGAAAACTTTTTCTTGTTATCGATCATCAGCATTTATGTCTGTTTTATTTATTTGGACTGCGGTTTTTGTAACGTGAGATTCAATTTCTTGATGAAACTGCAGAACTTCTGTCGTCGACGGACATCCCCAAGCTTCAAGAGAAACCCTATAACCCTATAAATATAATATATATTGCTTGAAGCGGAACGATGGCACAAAATCAAATTATATATCCATTTTATCGTTCGTTGTCTTACCTTGTGTGCTTGTTACATGCTCTGTACTTACTGTTTTAAGTACTACTTATATTTCAAAGCGTAATAATGTTACAACCACAAACACTTTTCGTTCAAAGCAAGCCGTTTAATTATGTTCAGTGTCTCTTTTTTAACGCTTTAAAAAAATAGTACCCTTATTTATTTATAACCATTTTTATGCCCGTCACCTTGATTTAGAGTTACAGCATTATTTGAGCATTTTGTGACATCATTTTAGCATTTGACCAGATGCTCAAATGGTGTCATACCTGTAACAAATTACGTTCGATAAACACATCCACCTGACACATTGACAAGAGGTTGGTTTGCGTTTCGCCGCCAGAGTGAACAGGTTTGACAATATCAATCGATAGCTTTGACTTTAACCTACCTATTGATATAAAAAACTAATTCGGAGCTTGCGAAACAAGATCACAATTTGCATGATTCAAACGCCCCTCCTGCGAAAACTGATAATACAAACCATGTGATTGATTGGTCAATTATTTTAAGTTATAAAATAAATAATAAGCCGACTTGGTTTGATTGACTAATTTATTACGAGTATGCTGATCAATATGTGGTTGGATCACCGGCCCCATCTTGCCGTTAGGCTTTACGCTGGTTCTCAGTCGTTCTGTGGGTCAGCGTTGCCTATGAAATTAGCCCCGAAGACGTATTATAGCTTTATTTTTTTGTGGCAATAAGTCCTTCGGTTGTTTCTGCACTTTTTTAGCTTCCTGGCGTGCCTTCTTTTTTTGTTTCCCTTTCATCTGGTGGCGCTGGAGACATACTTTTACCTGAAAGCGGAATACTAATCAGGTCAAGAAGGTTTTAATGGGAAATTGTAGCCTCAGAATTTTAGGTTAAAGTATGTACAGTCGGGGAAAAAAAGTTGGCCAGTTATTCCGCTACTGCCGAACATTGTTTTTGTCGTGCGTAATTCAACACGAAAGGATTCACAGAGAAGACATTCAATCAGACTTGACTGCGCGATGCGCGCGAAATACATTAACACAGCGTCCACACCAGAAACTTACATTGATTGTCGGATTTTTTCAACAATTTAAAATTTTAATGTTGGATTGACCGAAATCGTTTGAAATCACCAACACTTTGAAATCGAAAACTCAAGCTTGCTTTGGATGAACTCACAAAATAGATAAAATTCTCAACATTTTCTATAAGACTAAAATCACCCGAATATCATTACAAAATGAAAAAATTCAAATTCAAATTACAGTAAGACAACAGAAATTGACTTGGAGATAATGAAACAAACTGGGGAAAAATTTAAATAAAAGGCATCATAAAAAACGTTTGAAAATTTGTTTTAATATTGATGCGATTTTTTCTGTCGAGGATAATCGTTTCGATCCGGGCCTACAAAGAGTTAAACAGATCCATCAGCAGCTCCATCAACTTTATTTCAGTTGTTCGCTCCAGCCATGCTTCTTTGACAAATTGACACCGTTTCCGATTTATTCATTCGTGTTCGTCAAGTGATGTCTGGCTTCATAAGACCCCAAAGATTCCCAATAGGATTGAGATTGTGCGACTTGGGCGGATGTCGAAGCTAATAGATCTGCTCGCGGTTGAAAAAGTCTGTCAACTGTCCAGACACATGACAGCTCGCGTTATCCCCTTGGAAATAAATGTCCCTTCCGTGTTCTTCGATGAATTATTGACGATAGGCAGGCAGGGAACCCTTCTGCATCTTTCTGTAGCTGTTCGAGTCTTGATAGCTGTTGACCTTCTTAAAGGTCACAGGTTCATATGGGAAAATTGCCCCCAGAACATGACGCTTACTCGGCCCTTCCGCTTTTTCACTTGAAGCGCAAAATTATGTCGATTTCCTCTAGCAAACATTTTGACCTGGGTATTTCGCACAATATTATTGCAAGATAAACCAACAGTCAACGAACTACAGCGACCAACAATCCAATAGCACAATCAACCATAAACACCTTTAGCTTTTTTCTTTAAATATAGAAAAACAACAACAAAACCTACAACAACAACTACTACAACATTAAGCAACCTACCAATCAATGGCACGCTTACCTTCACGTCTTCACCATTCAGAGTGAACATGACTTCATTGCAGAAGGTGGTGCGCAGATACTCAGTATGATTAATGTAGGGCTCGGCGATGATATCCGTACGAGTTAAAATGAGTCTCCAGTCAAGGCAGTGGCGCATGCGTTTTCGCTTGTTGCCGTCCTACAGGTCATCCATGACTACAGTAAATGCCGACATTT